>JAVTVY010000591.1:0-35048 GCA_036873755.1 Hanleya hanleyi
AAGATATTTTTTGACCGATTTTTCCGTCCGAATTTCAGAATGTTTTATTCATGCAATTTTGTTTGCGAACACGGCATGATAAATTAGTAAATATCCATATGATGTCTCCTTTTATCAGCAGAAAAACTCAAATTTTGAAGACAAACTTCGAAAAGGCCCACCTCCACATGGTCACCATTTTGTATTTGCCCATGATACCCCCCCCCCGCTCCTTCCAAGCGAATACTGTTAAGCCTACCCCCTCCCATTTTACAGTTAACCCTGATCGTGCGCTCAGAAGCGATCAGAGTAAACAAAAACTCTGCGACTTCCTAGGTAATTCTTAGTCAATCCAATTAACCCGATAATTAAAGGATAATCAAAATGTCCTCTGTATCTTTTTCCTAAACTCACGCTTTCGGTATTTTCGGACTGTTTTCGCACTTTATATGGCCTAAAGGCATTGTAATTCATCTGAGCAAAACTAAGTATTCGCTACAATCGTTATAAGTTTATGAAAAAAACAAAGATCGAAAAAAATGATTTTGAAAATCGGTCAAAAATAGGAAATATATGCCTCCTACGCCACTGTGGCGTCATCATGGCGGTCATCTTTTTGAAGATTTTGGCACACATGGTTGAAAAGTCATGTGTGGAATGTACATTTTACATTACTGTTTGCAGAAGGGAATACTCATATGTGAATGAACAGAATAAAGACAGATGGAGGAGAGAATAAAAACTAGAACATATAATTAGAGGTCTTCTGACGGCAAGAAAAGAGCTGAGCCTTGGAAATGGTCATATGATTTCATGTCAGAAATTCATCACCTTTATACGTTGCATTGAATGGAGGAATAAGTATACCAAACTCAAGGTTCAGACAATTATTATGGCACCACCTATAACACTTCCCACTCTATGACTTCACTCAATCGACCAGTTCAATTCTTTTAGTTTTGAAACTAGATATCTCACCGGACAGAAAGATATGAATGCACACAATGGAAAAGCTGGCTGACAATCTGACAAAGTCTATCTATGTGGTGGACAAAGTGTAGAAATTCGCACCTGAAAGTGACTGAAAACTGCAGGGTACAGATGTAGATCGCATTGCGGATTCCCTGTGCCTATGCAGCAATTCAAGTGTCATAAGAATATCAATCTGTTCCTAAGCATCCTGTGAAACTATGCGGATCATATCTTCGCACTACGGTGGTCTAATGGTTAGAGCGTCGGCCTCGTAAGCAGTAGGTACTGGGTTCGATCCCAGGTCGGGTCATACCTAAGACTTGAAAAATGGAACTTGCTGCTCCCTCACTTACGCTCAGCATTAAGAGGATAGAACAAGGACTGGTTCGCTCGGTGTCAGTATAATGTGACTGAGTGGGGTGTCATGTCTGCCTACGGCATGAGATTTCAGTGGGACAGCACTATAAAATGGCACCATTAGATCTGCTCTGTTACAAGTAGGTACCCCTGCCCCTCCCCCTCCCCTCCCTTCCCTTCTCCGTCGTGATATAGCTGAAAAAATGTTGAAAGCGACGTTAAACCCTATTCACTCACTCACTCACTCACTCAATCTGTTCCTAAGCATCCTGTGAAACTATGCGGATCATATCTTCGTACGGCATTGAGCAGCAGACTTTACATGTATTGGCTGCCAAACACAATCCGCAAATTAAACCCAGTTTCGCTCACTTCCTGGCTAATTACAATTACAACTGACATGATTACGTTTGTAATCGTATTTCATCTAGCGACATTTCCCGGAAGGTTCTGCGTTATCAATCAATACTCTGTAAATAATATTCCGTAGGTTGAATAATAACCCAGTTCACCTGCCACAGAAAAAATATGTTATTTCTACAGAAGAACGTTTTAATATAACAGAATATTTGTGTTTCAAAGAACGAATATTATAAAATAACATACAGAAAGCTATCATCCAGTCAACAAAATAGTAACAGAATATTTTAGCGTGTAATGAGTAACAACAACAAGTGAGAAATGACCACATTGTAGTCAAAACCTGCAGCAGTGGCAATAATACAGTGCGACATATCAGCGGAGGTAGTGGACTTCATATGAGCATCAATTGGTCATGTTAGAAAAGAAAGGATGATCTTATTTGCATCTGACTATTAGGATTATCAAAACCGGAAAAGTTTTAGCCCATAGGATTATTGATGGGAGATCCACGTGACTTGTATCAATATTTGTTGTAGAAAAAACTGCCAGTGTTCTCATAACAAGGGAAGTAATTTTCAACTTCTAACCCACATATTGGAGGAATTGCGTAATAGGTGTTATACCATATATATATATATCACTTTCCTCGTTCAAAATCCGACGATTTTGACTGGTCCGTGCCGTCTATACTGAATTGGCAGACGAAGTCACAATGATCGCTTTGGCAATGTCTTGGTACAAGTATCGTGTATGCCAAGGTTCAAAACATTCGGTTTAGCCGTTGATTTTTGCAAATCAAAAAGCCTTTCAAATATTTGGAAATCCAAACAAATTTCAAGGATATAGTCATAGCGCGAAAATCTACGCTCTTCAGTCTCCCTTCTCGCTTACTTTGCCGAGCAAAATGGAAAATTTATATTTCTTCCAAAGTTAATTTTCAATGAATTTAGTATCAGGTCTGTTACTTTGACCTGTGAAACTGTGGAATGGGGGTGAAGTCTTATCGAACTGTCCAAGAGGTATAATGACACTTTTCACTATTCAAATTGAGGCCTGTGACATAATTAATTAAGTTTCTGAACAAACACCTTGACACTCTTTTCGATGCAGCAAGTCAATACCAAGACATGGTTTGCTCTTTCTATATAAATGATTAAATATTTCATTCTTAGGAAATAACATCTCATCTGACCTGTTCGACCAAGCTTTTTCGAAGGCTGCTAATTTTATTAATATTTTTTTAAATCCAATTCTGCAAATAAGAAACATTTTCTAGTCAGTATCTATGGATATCTTACTAAACTCAATTCTCGAATATGTTTGCCGCTAAGTCATTCCGAATGTGATTTAATGGCGAAATTTCAGAGCTAGTTCACTAAACAAGGTCTGTGCGTAAGAAAATGATGTCAAATTGATCACTGTTCTCGTTACTATATTTTGGTAATCAAATTATTGTTTTCACGAATATGACTGCCAAGTTGATGTCAATATGAAAGGTATGTAAGTATCAAAATCAAACTCAAAATCCCCTCCAGGAAACCAAGGCCCTAACTTTTACAACGAGGACAAACTAGGACAAATAGATAGCTTTTATGGCCAGTATCATTTATTGTATGACGTTATTCCATTCTTAAAACTGATTGGCAACGTAACGTAAATTGTGAAGTGTAGAACCAGTAATTTCTAGCAGAAATTGACTCTGACTGAGAGAATGATGTCAAATGCACTTCTGTATTCCTACGAAGTAGGCTACAGATCGCAAATTGTCCGGTAATGAATCAGTCCATCCGAATCCTTTCGTCGGCAAAATAAGGAGAACCGTTGACATTAGAATCTTGATTTTTGGCAGGAACGTGCATTAGGGCATTGTTACAGGCAAGTTCTGATCTGAGATAATTCTGATTAAAATTAGATTGATAATTAACACTTCAGTATATTGTTATAGATATATGGGAACTGTAGCCTTTAACGTGTATCCTATTTCACATTGGCCAAATCAGGCTTGAGCCTTCAAATTCAGGTCAAATTACCCACAGCTTAAAATACCCTGTCCCACTGCATGCCACATGGCCCTATTACTGAGGTTAATCTTAACTACTGCATATACCCTCAAACAATCAGCGCTGTTTCTATATCTTAAATTGTTAAACCATATCATTGAAATAATATAGCAGAAAACATTGATGTGAGTTATGATATGTGCACTATGACCAAAGACATGTTCATAATGTGCTAATCGGATAGTTAGGACAATCATTACTTTGCATCAGAGAGTGTGTGACTTGGATTCAAGGGTTAAGACTTTGGAGAGAAATACAATTTTGACAGCAGAAATATGACCCCGCCATTTGCTGATTAGAGCGATAAAACAGGGTAGGCTAAATGGACCCTTTTCAATGCAGTATTTCTTGGCATGGATGTGAAAATATGAGGACATACTTTGGGGTTTTTTTGTACCTCTTGAATACTGACTATATATCACACTTGGATATAATTTGAACAAAAAATTACATGTGTAAACAAAATATGTCTAAATTTCTCTGTCATTTCAAATCTTGATCTATTTTGATTCCTTGATTATGGGATACAGAATCACTGCCACGGAGTGTGCTGGTGTGTCACAGCAATGGAATTCCGATTCACAAAACGAAGCACCGATCAACCGCCATAGAATATAATGTGAAACAAGAAAACCGGAATAGTACATTCATCAGATTGCCGATACCCAAAATGTGTTGTCTCATATATCTAGATAACAACGTGATGTAGAGACGCTATTTATTCGTCTTTGTACGGGTTATGCTCAGGAGAATGACATAGAATCATTATTATATTGTGCAGAGAAGGTGTTGGTCTTGAGTTGAATTACCGTAAACTACATAAATGCTACCTTTCTACTATAGTACTATATATAAACATTTGTTGTATTGTTGGGAAAATAATGCGATTCAAAAAAGTTGTTTTGATCCTGGACAAAGGCACTGAAAACCATTAAAGATATGTAAATGTATTTTAACACGTAAAGCTTGAAATCTACTGAACCTTAATTATTCAATCTGTTTCCTTTAATTAAAAAATTGTAAAATTAAATCGGCGATCGTTATTTATTTTGGAATGAAGGCGCATTAGGAGACTGTTACCAACAAGTTCTGAGCTGACCTACTTTGGATGAAAATTTCTGGTGATTTCTGATGCAAATCACTGGCGATTCTGACTTGGGCGGTGCCCATCTTAATATAAGCAACTGGGGTGGGGATTTCCAAGAGTTCAGTTCGCGTTAGAGTCCTAATGCCTACTGTACTTCGTAGGTCCTGTGACGTTAGTCACACTGCTCATGTTATAAAACCAATTGCGTATAAAGTCAGTTTTTGGATATTATCAATGAGTCGGTATGGCTAAGGCAGTAAGTGCAACTCCGGGGATTAGAGGGTCATCGTTTCGATTCCCACAGAGGGTTAAATTATTCTTCCTTTCAAAACAAATTCCCATATATGCGAATTGCTTGGGGGCAAAAGATAATCACCATACCAAATTGTTATTTCTATAAATTAAACATCTTTATTCGGCGAAAGTTAGTGAGCTTGCAGACTCTCTTGCTAAGCACGCATCCGCACTTCCAGATATTAACATACATATGGGATTAACAATTAATGAAGCCATGGCTTGTTTATATCCTCATTTTAATTCTAAATGGCAGGAATGGTGGGATAATTCAGAGAAGGGGCGTTTTTACTATAAATTCCAGCCTTCAATTACAGGCGCCTCTTTGAAATTACCTAATCGCCAGGCTGAATTACTTGTTTACAGACTTCTTGTCTGGCATATTCCCCTGAATTCTTACCTTTATAGATGTAAATGACATCCCACTGGAGTGTGTGATGCGTGCAATGTAGAAGAAAGCATCAGCCATTATTTACTTTCATGTACTCGATTTCATAATCAGAGACTTAATTTTTTTAATGAACTTATTTGTGCTGGTGTATTTAACCATACTATGGAATCAATCTTAAAGCCTCAAAAGAACCGTGATAAAGTATTTTTTGGCTATTTATGCTGCACACACGCAGATTTTAATTTATCTTGATTTATCATTCTGTTATACATTTCACTATCTAGTCTGGGGAGTTAAAATTACATTTGTTATCTCCCCTTCCACCCAGTGGAATTATTTATAATTATATTGGTTAATTAATAGTGCATGCATATTACAAGTTGTGAATAATAAAATTCTAGAATAATTTAACGTATACTTATTTGTGGTTAAGAAATTATAATAATATTTCTGCTCTATTAAAGAGTTTTATTTTAAATGAAGTCTTTGCTTGTTCTGGTTGGACATTGGTGTCTGAGGATACCAGTGAGGTCCTCATTCACGGTGTTCACCAGGATGAGTATAGATATTATCTCAAATCTCGTTTTTACTCACCACCTACTCCTATCTAAATTTATACGATGAGTTTATTTTAGGTTAAACAAAATATGCATGTACTATATTGGTCTTTTTAACTCAATTTCATATTTTTATAGATAGGGTCGTTGGGATTTTATTATTATTAAATTAAATTTGTTGGTCCGTATATATATACCCTTTCTTTTTATGTCTCTAACCTTTCCATGCCATTAAATAACGCCTCTGGAGTTTGTTTTCTATACATTGTTTTAATCATTAAAATTCCATATAGTAGGATATTTTAAATCAATATTTATGTTGTACATCAAACTCAATGCAACGATCTGGCGCGCATAATTTTATAATTGAAAGCGCCATGTAAATTAACGAGAGATCCTGAAGGATCTTGGCGCCCACCATTGTCCGATAATTGTAAGTTAATGACTAGAGGATCTTTTTGTCCATTGTTACTAAGAACAGACGATTGATTTGTAATTTTGTTTACAGAATTTCGAATCTGAGCGAAAAAGATCGAAAAAAGGCACTGAAAAACACCAAGATATAATCTAAGTTTCAGGAGTTTCAAGATTTCTAGAAACTTTACTTATTTCGGTTGTTATAATACAAGAGAAATGAGCAAAGTTAGTCTGAAAGTGAATGTACATGTACGGAGGATCATTCGCCTTTGTTTTGTAGTATTTTTTTATTCGTTTTTTTGCACGTGTCATCATTGGGTACTGGAAGCGAAGACCAATCTCTTTGACACTTTGGCATGAGCTATGAAACATACTTAAGATTTTATAATTAGGAACGAATACTAATTCTGTTCTGTTTATTGGGCCATTTTGAGATATCTCTTTTAAGATACCATGCTCGAAAATAGTAAGATGGTACAATGCTCAATACTGAAGGGATCCGGTCCGCGCAATAATGTTGAAACTTCAAAAGTGCCTGAATCCTGATTATCTCCCTTGGATCGAAACATGCAGTAGTCTACAGTTGTCGAGTTGTGACGTTGAGTCACAAGAGTGACGTCCCTTCATGTAGCCGACCCGCCGGCAGACGAAAGGGTGGAGCAGTTCACTTGCTACAGCATGGAATAAAGAAAGTTTTTTTTTTTTTTTTTTTTTTTTTTTTTTTTAGAATCTTTATTTCTTGAAAAACAATAGATGCATATATTGATTATGAACAAAATAATGTACTGTGCTATATGCTTACAATGATGTGTAGAACGGTTGTAGTGTAAATAGTTGATTAATATAACATATATTATACATGTGTTTACATTCTTTTCAGCATATTTTTTTGTCATAGAAAAAAGTTTATTCAGATTATTTACAATTTTTCATAGAAATTACAGCATATGCAGGACACAATACGCCTGCATTTGAATACTATACAAGGTAGTATGTATAACAAAAATGTACAGTTGCATAAATGTGTATTATATTTAGTTGGTGTATAATTTTATATATTCATTTAAGCGAGAATATATTAGACGTTTTTCACACCTACTCAAAGAACGTTTTTGTATAAATAACCTGGAGTATACACATACTATAAGTCAATGTCTATATGAAAACATTTAATTTCAGTATTCATTATTTACAGCCTAGCTACAATTTCTTTATACATATAATTTCAGTTTTCATTATTTACAGTATAGCTACAATTTCTTTATACATTTATTCACTAATTCCAAGTCAACGTTCAGGACACTGCATTTATATACATGATAATTATTCAACACCTACCCTCACTAAATAGACTCAATAATAATAATCTCATCCGCCCCCCCTCCCCCCACATACATATAATAAAACAAAAGACAAAACACACACACACACACAGACAGCACATGCTCATACTCATTTTGTGTTGATATCTGCGAATATGTGAAGTAGAAACATGAGAAAAAACACATTGATGAATATATATATCTTTGATTTTCATGTTCAATTGTATTTTAAAGTATCTGTTGTTTCTTTAGTGATAGCAGTATTATATTATATATGCCAAGGGACCCCACCTGTTCTCGAATACGGTCTCTCCATTTTATTTCTCTGTGCTATATATTTTTCAATATCTCTTTGCTTCAGTATAAATTCTCTCGCTCCATTGAATGACGGTTTCGTATTACAGCATCTTGACATATATATGTATTTTTTTGTCAGTAGTAACAGAAGATTAACTAAAGTAGACTCTGTGTTTCCTAAGATCACTTGTGATGCCGAAGGCTTCTGCATAGAAATGCCGATACCCTCAACCCAGATATAAAGTGCGTTCCAGATCCCCATAGAATAGTTGCATTGAAACAACAGATGGATGAGAGTCTCTGTATTTTGTTCACAGAAGGTGCACTGATCGGAGTCTGCTTTGTCCCATATTTTCAACAGAGAGTTTGTTACAAGGATTCTGTGTATTATCTGGAATTGAAAATATTGCAAGCAGGTTTGCCCTGTTGTCGTGTATATATTGGTATAAACCGTGGGCCACGTGGTTTCGTCTATGGTACCTAATTCGTCTGCCCATTTTTGATGGGTTTTCTGAGGTCGTTGTTCTATGAGGCTTAGCATAGACTTATATGTAAATTTCGAACACTTTTGGTCAATTAGTCTGCGATATAATTGAGGTTCTAAAAACAAGGTGTTTTCAAGGAAGCTTCCATTCTTTATATATTTTCTTTTCTGTGTCGGAATGTTATGAATAATAGCGCAGTGGAGTAAGAAATGGGTCGATTTGATTCTGTTTTTTTTCTTGGAGACGTTTGAAAGAGAGAAAAGAGACGCCATCCCCATCTAAAGTATCGCTGATTCGGCGTAGGCCTTGCTCTGCCCATTTTGTAAGATTATTCCATTCTGCCTTGGGTGCAAAATCGAATAAAAGGTTATTTAATTGAAGATTTTTGCCGTTTTTGCTTTCAATACACCGAGCCCATGCCTTCAGTGTGTCTTGCCAAAATGGGTTTTTGATATCATTTTTCATCGCTAATATGCTTGAAATGTCTAGTTTCCAAACATCATGCCCTACAGGGCATAAAATATTTTTAACGAGTGTGCTGTGCACGTTCTCCCTATCCGCAAGTCTCTTGATCCATTTAATTTTTAGATACGAGGCAAATGTTTGAATGTCTATCATATTTAGCCCCCCGTCACACTTTTTAGAGATCATCGTCTTTCGTTTTATTTTGTCTGGTTTTCCATTCCAAATAAAGTTATATAAAATTCTGTCCAAATTGGTCATGATTGACGCGTCCGGGTCTGGAAAAGTTGAGAATAAATGTACTAATAGGGGAAGAACAAAAGTTTTGATAATAGTTATCTTTCCTAAGGGGCTCAGTTTTCTTCTTGACCAACTTCCTAACAGTTTTTTTATCGACATAATCTTGTCATTATAATTTTTGTTAATTGTTTCCATCAAAGTGGGGTAAAACCAAATTCCGAGAAGTTTAAAGCCTCCGGGATCCCAGTTAATTCGATAGTGAGGACACATTTTCACCGTGCTTCCCTTTTTATTGCCAATCAAAACTGAGATTTGCTTACATTTAATTGGAGACCAGATGAAGGAGAAAATTTATTCAGGAGGCCCATGGCTCTTTCTAGGGATTCCCAGGATCCATCCAGAATCAGCGTGGTGTCGTCAGCATATTGTTGTATTTTGATTTCTGAGTTGTCAATTTTTATGCCTTTGATATTTGGGTCATTTTTTATCGCAAGGGATAGTGTTTCTGCGGCTAGAATAAATATATACGGTGAAATTGGGTCCCCCTGTCGACAGCCCCGTTGTAATTGGAAAAAGTCCGACATATATCCGTTGTTCATCACTCTGCTTTTCGAGCCGTTTTGAAAAAGTGTTATCCATTGAATTATATCGGCTCCAAAATTAAATGATACAAACGTTTTCTCTATAAAGTCCCAAGACACGGAATCGAAAGCTTTTTTCGAAGTCAATCAAGACTAACAGCCCTGGGATATTATTTTCTTCTGTAAAGCTGATAAGGTCAGACAAAAGCCTAGTAATTTCCCCAATAAACCTTCCCTTCATGAATCCTTTCTGTGTTTCGTCTATCAGAGATGGTAATATTTCTCGAATTCTGTTAGCTATGCATGTTGATATTATTTTATAATCGACGTTTAATAGAGAAATTGGGCGCCAGTTTTTTAGGAATCTTCTGTCTTTGCCTTCCTTCGGTAAGCAAGAAATACAGCTTTGTTGTTGTAGCGGCGATAAGGTTCCAATTTTGAAAGCATGTCTGGATCTGCCAGACATGCTTTCAAAATTGGAACCTTATCAATGTCCGACCAAAAAATTCGGCAGTAAAACCATCAGATCCAGGCGACTTCAAATTTTTCATGTTGTTTGCAGCTATTGTCAGTTCATGTAAGGAGATGGGGCCTTCACATGAGGTCTTTTCTTCTTCCGAAAGTTTTACCGAGTGATTAAGAAATAGATCATCATTTGCTTCGGATACATATTCCCGCCTCGAATATAATTTAGAATAGAACTGTTTCACTTCGTTCAGGATCTGATTAGGTTCATGGACAGTTTCATTTTCGGTTTCAATTTCAACAATAGTTTTTGTTACGTAGTTTTTCTTCTCCAACGAGCAAAAGTAATTGGAATTTTTTTCTCCGTTTTCAGCCCAGTTTGCTTTGGACCTAAGTATCGACCCTTCCACTTTCCAATTTCTGGTCTGCTCTAGCTCACGTTTAGTACCCTGTAATCTCTCATTAATTTCGTACTGGCGATCTGTTGCAGTGCTGTGCATGTCCTTTTCTAGTTTAAGAATCTCATTTTCTAGATTTTTCTCTTCCTTAATTTTCGTTTTCTTTTTAGCTACTGAAAACGGGATGGTAACACTTCTTATCTTTGTTTTGAGGAATTCGAAATAAGTTTGATCGTCTAGGCTTAACTCAATATTTTCCAAATCTTCCATGTCGCCTGCTACATAACATTGTAATAATGCATCGTTGAGAGTTTTCCTTACGAATGCGACATAATCAGGGTCATCTAAGAGTGCAGAATTGAATTTCCAATAACCAGGCCCTCGCTGCCGACGAGCAAAACAACAGGTGACCGTTATGTAAGAATGGTCGGAGCGGTAAGAAATTCCTATGTTAGATTTTGCTCCTGAATGAAGTATGTCCTCAGTAATTAAGAAATAGTCTAGACGGCTTTGTTTGATGCCTGTGCTTGTGTTTTGACGCCAGGTAAATCGGCGAGAAAATAGGTTTTGTTCCCTCCAAATATCTGATAGACCTAATTGATATTTGGCATCCAGGACTGCTAGTCTTGCCTTAGGATTATTTATTCGGATATAGTTTGACGTATCAAGAGGAATATCTTGGACTAAATTCCAATCTCCACATATAATAACCGTTTCATTCTCCATATCTTTGATGGCTTGGAATAAATGCGAATAAAAGTCGGGGTCGTCGTCATTGGGACCATAAACATTTGCAAGTGTAAATTTTGTATCGGCAATAGTTATATCCAAGATAATATATCGACCGTCGCTGTCCTGTTTCGATTTGTGAAATAATATATCGAGGTTACCGCGAAAAAAAATTGCAACACCAGAGCTGTTTGTTTTCCCGTGACTGTAAAAGGATGTGTATTTTTGACCACAGTCTGTTCCCCAAGTAGATTCTGTTTCTACACAGCCATGGGTCTCCTGAAGACAGACAATAGAGGCATTTTTCTTCGTGAGCCAATGGAAAATATCGACACGTTTTTTTCGATCAGAGTGAAGTCCCTTGACATTCATTGATAAGATAGTTACGTCACTGAAGAGATCAAATACTTGGTGGTTGTTATATTGATGATGGAATACCAAACTAAGTTAAATATGGGGTTTATAAGTATAAAACTGTTACACAAGATAAAACACACAGCAATCACGTCAACAACAACACAATACATATAACAAATCATTTGTATGAACAAGCTCCAGCCTTTCCCACGCCAATTTTAGCTCAACTCTAATTAAATGACAACACGTATAGGCCTACCGCCAAAAAACAAACCCAAAAAAAGGGGAAAAAACAAGAGAAAGAAAACAACAAGAAGAAGAAAAAAAGGAAATAAACAGACAAACAAAAAACACGAAACAATACAAGCATTTCTTTCGCTGTCATTCGTTTTGTGATATACTGTTTGCATTTGAACATTTTTTCTCGGGCAGACGACAGAAGAAAACAGCAGGGTTCTCACAAAAAGAAACTATTACGGATATTTAGACATTAACAAAAGTAAAATAATGGTATTCACCATACAGGTTGTGATTGACATGCAATTCAAAAGAAATAGAATGCAACATGCTACGGATGCTACCTAGCAAACCACGCATACTGGTGCGCGATCGTGATTGAAATTTACATGGCCCGTTAGTACTAATCACAGCATGTAGTTTCACGACATTCATTCAGTAGAAACTTGTGCATTGTAAAAACGGAGCTCTCTCTATTATACAGATTTGTTGCATAAGATCTTGTACTTCAACCAAGAAAAACACGAACGGCAAGTGGAACATGTAACATGATTGCAGTTCACTAACGAGCCCGAAGAAAATAAGCTCGTAAAATAAGACTTGCGCCAAGCTCGAAAACTAGGCTGGCGTCAATTTGAAAAGAAGCAGACTTGCTCCAAGTCCGAGTCATATGTTGGATTAATACTGGTTTTTGATGATTCAAATACCCAATTAACGACTTCTGAATTCTATAAATCACACGGTGGAGAACTGTATACAAGTATTGAATTTGTTAGTTCAAACGCTGTGGAGGCTAAGCGAGACACCATATTCATGAAATTTCAGAATGTGCTTTTCAATTTTTATGGAACAGGAACTTAGAGCAAGTCTACTGCAAGCACGCATATTGCAATCATTATGTTGGTTTTACATTTCGATTTTCTCCATGATAGTTTTTATAGGTGTAAATGAAGAAAAGAAAAAAAAACATGTAATAGATTAAGCGACCTAAATCCAGGAAATATTGACTTAGCTCTCACAGTGCATTGGTTTATACGAGAATTTCTCGTATTGTTGGCTGTTTTCTCTCCCGACTTTATATATAATTACATATATGAATGTTTTAGTAGTCACAGACTGCAGTTATTTACCTCAATAGTCTTCAGGTCTCATCCCACTCAATGGTATGTCGGAATCCATGTTCTCTCGGCTATCATCTTGTGTCAGCTGATGTAGGTACCTACTACTGGTGATAAGGGTAGGTGAGGGTCTATCCGCCAGTTTTACAAATATTTTCCCATTTTGGGACCAAGCCGCGTCTATCGCAGCACTTGCTCTGGAAAGGGTTACTGCTTCCATGAGAAGGGCTTGGTTAGATCTACTAAGATCCTCCCGAATTACTATTCCGGTTCCTTTCAGAGCCCTGCGTTTTCGGATGACTTCCAGTTTGTGTCGGCGACGGACAAACTTGACTATGATTGGCCTTGGTTTTCCCTGCGCAATCCTCCCGACTCTATGTGCCATGTCTATGTCTAGGGGGGTCAAGTCCATAGCCAATTTGCTGTTCACAACATCGATCACTTTTTGAGCACAGCTTTCCCAGGTCTCGTTAAAGGTATCCTCGAACAACCCCCATACGCGTATGCTAGATTTCCTCGTGTATTGCTCTAGGTCATTTGCTTTACTCCTTATTTCCTCAGTTTTCTCTCTCGGGTTTTCATTCTCACATTCGGCGGCTGAAAGGCGTTTTTTAAGCTCTTCATTTGAAATTTGAAGAAATACATTTTAATTCCGAATTATTTGAACTCCTTGATATGGAAGGTGAAGGTATGGATATTCTCTATAGTCAATATATAGAATATGCCCCACCGTTTGATCCACCGACTCTTGTGATGCAACGTCACAACTCGAGAATACCGAATTAATTTGAAACGTAACATGGATTTTCGAATCGGACCAAAAAAGGTATCTTGTACTACTAGGCCCCATGTGGGACCTATGTACCAAATTTCAGAAAGATCCATGAAAATATTTCCCTAGAATTCACGGTAACAATGTTTCAAGGGGAAATTCAAGATGGCCGTCTGTGGCCATATTGGATTTTCGATTCGAACCGAAAAAGGTACCTTGCACAACTAGACCAGAAGGGGAACCTGTGTACCAACTTTGAGAAAGATCCATGCTGCACTTCCTGAGAAATCATAACAAATTTGCATGGGAAAATCCAAGATGGCCGTCTCTTGGCCATATTGAATTTTCGAATCGGACCAGAAAAGGTATCTTGCACAACTAGATGACAAGGTGAACATGTGTACCAAATTCAACAGATCCATGCAGTAGTTCCTGAGAAATCGCAATAATAAAGTTTCATGGGGGAATCCAAGATGGCCGCCTGATGGACATATTGGATTTTGGAATCTGACCAAAAAAGGTTTCTTGCACAACTAGACCCCAAGGGGAACATGTGTACCAAATTTGAGAAAGATCCATGCAGTTGTTCCTGAGAAATCGCGATAACAAGGTTTCATGGGAAAATCCAAGATGGCTGCCTGGTGGCCATATTGGATTCCGGAATCAGACCAAAAAAGGTTTCTTGCACAACTAGACCCCAAGGGGAACCGGTGTACCAGATTTGAGAAAGATCCATGAAGTAGTTCCTGAGAAATTGCGATAACAATGTTTCATGGGGGAATCCAAGATGGCTGCCTGGTGACCATATTGGATTTCGGAATTGGACCAAAAAAGGTTTCTTGCACAACTAGACCCCAAGGGGAACATTTGAGAAAGATCCATGCAGTAGTTCCTAAGAAATCGCGATAACAAGGTTTCATGGGGAAATCCAAGATGGCTGCCTGGTGGCCATATTGGATTTTCGAATCGGACCAAAAAAAGTTTCTTGCACAACTAGACCCCAAGGGGAACCTGCGTACCAAATTTGAGAACGATCCATGCAGTAGTTCCTGAGAAATCACGATAACAAGGTTTCATGGGGAAATCCAAGATGGCTGCCTGGTGGCCATATTGGATTTTCGAATCCGACCGAAAAAGGTTTCTTGCACAACTAGACCCCAAGGGGAACCTGTGTACCAAATTTGAGAAAGATCCATGAAGTAGTTCCTGAGAAATCACGATAACAAGGTTTCATGGGGAAATCCAACATGGCTGCCTGGTGGCCATAATGGATTTCCGAATCCGACCAAAAAAGGTTTCTTGCACAACTAGACCCCAAGGGGAACCTGTGTCCCAAATTTGAGAAAGATCCATGCAGTAGTTCCTGAGAAATCGCGATAACAAGAATTGTTTACGGACGGGCGGACTGAAGGACTGACGGACTGACTGACTGACGGACGACGGACGACGGACCACGGACAAAAAGCGATTTGAACAGCCCACCATCTGGTGATGGTGGGCTAAAAACAGACAGACAGGCGAAAGTTGGTGAGTTGATTCCTTGCCTATGAAACGTAATTATTGCGTTTGTTTTTATGATGCATTATCTAATATGAAATAGGCAAAGCCTAGAAGCGAACGCAGAGAGAAGATCTACCTTCTCTTCTGACTTTACCTATTACATATCAACAGATCAAGTTAGAAAATTCCCAGTATTATACTCTGCGACTGCAGTGGAAAAAAACAGAGATTTGGATGGAAATAATAATAATTTAATTTATTGCACAAGACAATTTTTATTCAATTCATCCATTTGCACCCAAACCACTCTCTGTGATATATGGGAGAAGATACATGGATAACTGTTCGAAACAGCTTTTAAACAAATATACAATTATCACAGTATTACAACTTAACATGGCCGGAGTGTCAAGTAAACTTACAATCAGCATAACCAAGTTTGTAGTTTGGATACTTTCTTGTATATAATATTATTTTGATATATTAACGATGCTGCTGACAGTTCATCTATGAACTCTTTGGCTACGGAATAAATATTCACAACTGGATGAAATAAATTATGCAAAAATATTAATTTCCACATATGGTATGATGGCCCTAACATTTTTCCATGGGTACCGTAGGTAGGGTAAACTATATATTTTTAGAAAGGTGAGTTGTCTCGCCTTTATTATGAGATATAGAAAATTTCTGGTTTTAGGGTTGTCCGAAGTATCCCTATAAAAATAGTTTCAAATTGTTTATTCTTTCTCAGACCAAAATAGTTATCCTTCAGTGATTGACAGGCTTTGTAGGCCTATATATAGTCACTTAACATGCACGTAATCTCTAATGTATTAAATAATACTCTATTAATTGTTTTCTTTTGAGATATCAGATTAATACACACTAAAGTATGGAAGCCTGCTATGGTCACTGTTCCAAAGATTGACCTCAGCTCAGAGAAATACAGTTCAGGAGGCAACATGTACATGTGTAAAGAGCTGCCCTACCATAGCTCTTGAGGATGTACATGTATCTATGCTGGGTCTAGTTTCTGAAGAATGAGGAGTTCAAGCTAAAACTAGGTCATCACATGGACTGGTGTTAGGAATATATGTACATGTATGTAGTGAAATTAATGAATCAATTGAACTTAAACTTAGAAATAATACTATCTGACATGTCTGAGAACTGAAATATTCTGAGATGGATGCCTTGCCACTTGTGTTCTAATACTTTCATTCAGTGCCAGTACCAGGTGTATGTATAATAATAGAACCACTGCATACGGATCAGCTGGGTATTATGGCCAGTTTTTCGTGTGTTTTTTTGTTTTTTTGAATTGAAACTTTGGGACAGAAATCTGTTGCTCAGGAAGAAGCTATATCTCCACTATTGCTACCAGTCAATCAAGATTCAATAGTCTCTGAAAATGATACTCGGGTGAGTTGGATATGACAATCAGTAAAAAATCTTTTTTCTTGTGAGCCATTAATTACAAAATACTAATTTACAAATGGAAGTACAGTGCAATAAAATCTAGATTATGCAAAGAAAACTTCACTTGCGATGGATGGTATCTGGCCCAACGCTCAATCAAGCAACAGTGTTTATCTTCTGAACCACCTTTCTATGCCCATGGGCCTAGTTACAATCCTTAAGCTTTGGGGATTCATATAAATAAAAACTTATGATGAAAACCATTCTTAAATTGTTTGTTGTTTTTTTCAAGTCGAGAGAAAAAAACAGGCACAACTTACGAAGTTACGTCGCCCACACGGGATGGTGACGCCATGCTTGGGAAACCCCTTTCGTTTGTTGCATTTCATGAGGCTATCTATATATATTTTACAATCACTGATGCTTTGGTGATTCGTATAAATAAAATCTGATGATGGAAACCTTTCTTGAACTTGTATGTTGTCTTGTCAGTAGCGAAAAAGAACGACGGCCGCAGCCACCATTTTTGGAGTTTCCCCACACAATTGTCACATGACATGACGTTATTTGGTGATTCCCAATGTAATAAACTCTAAATCCAGGCTGAAAAGCATGTAGCCAGCGACTCATATATCATGGGGCCGTTAGTTGGTCAAGTTTTCGTTACGAGGCCGAAACAACCAATCACAGGTGTGTCTAGGTAAGGCTATCAAGAAGCCGCTGACAACGGTTTTCCGGCGCAAGTTTAAGAAACGTGAGCCGCTCACGTTGGATGAGCTTGTCAATCTCATGCTCGATCCCCCTAATGATGCTGCTACAATAGTGCCATGCTTCATATACAATGCGTTCCAACTGAGAAAATGCAAAAATTTTATTGTCCCTGTGTGGTACTCTCTCTCTAATATATTTTCTCAACTTAATATTGCTCGGTGATTCTGCGCTTATAGACAGGATAAGGCACTCAACACTGTGCTACATTTACAGGTTACATGTAAGACTGGGTTTCGTATTGATCTATATCAATTTCTTCACAGTCACAAGCTACTGTTATCACTACTCCTTGATTTTTGCCTGGTCATGTTCATATCTCACAAGTTGTTTGAGTGTTATTGTATCCAGTCCTTAATGGACATGTAAATTGTTTTTGTAATACAATAAAGTTGAATTGAATTGAACGACTTGCCGTAGGCAATGAGTTAAGTAACCTTTGGCAGCAATTAATATAAACATGTATATGTGTGTAACAGCACAATCTATAATTAGTGGAGGAAGGAAGTAAACTGGATAACAATGTTCACTAGAACTTGGCTAAATACTACTTCAGTTACATTCAGAAAAAAATGAATAAGAAAAACTTCATGTATAAGGTATGTCGTTGATACAGATGGTACATATCAATTTGCATTCAACTAAGTCACGACTAAATCCAGGAAAAAATCGCATTTCAAAGCGTTCCAACGGCCCTGTGAAACCGGTATCTGTAAGGTCGATGCCTTGATATATTCTCATGTATGGCTAAACTAAGACAATGAAAGAAACAATTTCCATCACCAGGGATACATCAATAGTGTTGCACTGAAATGCATCCATTAATTTCAGTTCAGATTGTTTTACGCTTGATCCCAAAGAATGATC
This sequence comes from Hanleya hanleyi, assembly GCA_036873755.1. Taxonomy (NCBI): domain Eukaryota; kingdom Metazoa; phylum Mollusca; class Polyplacophora; order Lepidopleurida; family Hanleyidae; genus Hanleya; species Hanleya hanleyi. Next base: position 18,498 of record JAVTVY010000591.1, read on the forward strand.
CCAAACATTGGTTGGTTGTGTCTTTACATAGTTGTGATCTATCGTAAAAATATCAATGACAACTGAGAATGAGGAAGAAGATAACCGGATTACAAAAAGTAATTGAAAAAGATAAAATAAAGATGTTATGTAAGGGGAGTAAATCCAATGTTTTATGTAGAGTTAATTCCCCTAGTTGTAAGTTTCACTTTCGGTTGGAGTTCTCAGTTGCAATGCATATACACTTTGAGTGAAATTGAATATTTATAAGCTAAAGGCAGTACGAGTGTTGCAACATAAGGCAGTTGAGCTACTAATAGTTAACTATTCCTAGGTTATGAAAGTAACGACAGTAGTAAAATAATGTCAACACTTATTTGTGCAGCAATTTTTAACAAACCTCTGCTGAAATCAACCCTTTGTTGAGCCGAAATATTGGAAACGTTGCACTTGATGATCGCTAGTGTGTTGACAGTCCGAAGCGTATGGCGTTGGTGTTATGAATATTCTTTCTAGCAGACGACATCACTTTCTTGACTCGTACAAACTAAATTAAAATTAATATTTTTTGTACAGAACACCCTAGACAGGGCAGAGTACATGTAGAACACGAAAGAAGCAGCATCAGCTTCCAACAATCAAATGTTCGCCCCATGCAAATGCAGGCGAGGTATGAACTTTATCGTAGACTCGTACCTTGTCATTGACTCACACGGAGATCTGATTTCCGTTAGAGCAAGTGGAAGGTACGAATCTAAACTTTATCGCTGATAGGGATTTCACAATGAATACTTGGAGGTTTTATTTGGAGTTATTGCTTATTTTTGTTTACTCGACTTATTGATTCATAAAGCAATCACGTGTGCCTATGATTTCCAGATTTACAGAGAAAATCGTACCTCCCGTCATGCATCAAATCACAGAATTCAAGATGGAACCCACCACTAAACCGGAAGTTAGTCAATTCCGTAACAAACTTTTCAATCGCTAAGGGAGTAAGGGTACAGGTATCATTTTGACACAAGATCTATCTAAGAATGCGAACGCGATTTGATACCAAGTATTATTTAATGTTAATCATAATGACAATGCGTTACTTGTCTACTTTTTCAACAATTTGTGAATGATCTAGATTGGGTAGATAAAATGATTACCAGAAGTAGTGAACTTATTTTTCTACTTTATAAGACAGACGCCTATGACTGTATGCAAATTAACTGAACCACTGACAAGGTTGCGGCTCATCTTCCTTGGTGTATAAGCAATTCAAGGATCTTGAAGTGTATAACCTGTCCTTTTTGGTCAGTGAAAATGGTAATATCTAAAGACAAAGACTGATGTGTTGATCGAAAGCTCTTAAGCGACTGAAGTTTCCTCTGTCTTGACGTAAGAGAATTGAAGTCGGAACGGGAATAAGTGAAGCAATAATTCGTTCCACCGAATATAGTTGCAAATGAATTCAAACGTGCCTGAAGACAAGGTTGTCAAGTGAGATCTTGAAAAGAAAAGTGTGGCAGAGATCACACTCTTAGCGCATGCGTATTTTAAACAACAACGCGAGCCTCCCGTAGACCTGCGTGCCGCAGGTAAAACGAGAATATATACGTGCAAGATAGAGGCTCTGAGTGAAACTTCAATAAATTATCCAGGCTAACATTGTATTAGGCAACACGGAGTTGACGATGATTAAATGATGGGAAGCATAAGTGAACGAGTATTACCACGAATTATCAGATAACAGTTCAATTCTATCTAAAATAGGAAGATGGTTTTCACAGCAGATTGCTTTTCTTGGTAGCTGATCCTCTGCTACATACTGTATACTTATTGTACATATTTGGTACTCACTTGTTGATCGAACCTTACGAGGAAATCAGCTTGATTTTATAGGGAAGTTGTTATCTGTAGTTTCGATTCGAATTTTTGAGTTTCCAAGCATTGAAGACTTTACTATTGACGTGAATCGTCCGGTGTACTAGAGGTTTCCGGTAATGTATCCTGATCTATACATGAATGATGCCAATCAAAGGGTTTACTATTGACATACCTGTCGGTGTAGCTGTTGAAGTTGTCGGTGTAGCCAGAGATGCTTTCGGTGTAGGCGGTGATGTTATCGATGAATCCGTAGTGGATGTTTCTGAAGAAAACCAGTAGCAGATATTAGATAAAGTAGTCAGAGCAGGTCGGTCTTTCTTGGAAAATTCTATTGTTCATGCTTTTATACCACTGAAAAGCGACCCGTGTAGAAGCGATAAACATCGCATTGACCCTTAATATAGCGATGCCACATAAGGTCGACATGTCGGCCCTTAATATCGCAATTCGAGGTTAATGGTCGGCCTGTCCCTTAACATCGCAATTCGACGTTAACGGTCGACCTGTCCCTTAACATCGCAATTTGACGTTAACGGTCGATCTGTCCCTTAACATCGCTGTGGACAAAATATCGACCTGATCGACCCTTAACGTCGGATAGCGATGTTAAGAGTCGACATGATGGCCCTTAATGGTTTACAGAAAACCACCTCTCTAAAATAGAGGTAAACATGAATTGCAGGCAAGCACCTAAAGGGTGTGCGGACCCCTCAGCCTGTTTTTTTTTAGTCAAGTAGGATCAGAGCTGCATCTAGAGTCAATTTAGTTCCGGAAAATGTATGGGCGCCATAAGCTCCAGGTATGCAAACTGGTTCAAAATTGCCCAGTCAGGCTAATCATGGGCTCTCCTAATCACTCGTTTTAAATAATTTCCAAGGTACAGTAACATGTTTGGTGACAAAAATTGAAGCATTATGTTGTACCAGTTAAATGTGTGGACACGAATATGGTTCATGCAAAAGTTTTAGGATAAATCATTTGATGTAGAACTGCAGAGATTCCACTGCCAGTTATTTCATATTATACTTCTGAAATAAAATGTCTTGTTTAAAAGCTTTAGGATATATCATATGATGTGGAGTAAAATGATTTAATAGCAAAATTGAATACAGATGTTTCCCTTCATTTAAGGAGGCGCTAAATCCAAACTAATATGGGTTCGACACTGTAGGGATTCCCCTGCCAGTTATTTCATATTATACTTCTGAAATAAAATTGAAGAAAAATATTGCCCTTCATTTAAGGCGACGCTACAGGGTTCGATACTGCGGGAACCCCCCGCTGGTTATTTCCTCTTGTACTTCTGAAATAAAATAAGGTCACCAACCTGTTATTACCATAAAGGAATAAATTTTAGGTGATTCAGCATGTGTATGTGAAAAAACGTGACATGAGTCTGAGAAGTTGTGGATAGGAAAACGTCCAAAACCTTAACGATTAGTGCCTCAGAGGTGGAGAAGTCCTCACGAGGGTAGTGCATAGGTTGAACAAGTGTAGCATAATGTAATGTCCTAGAATATATGGGAATTGTGGGGTTCCATCCAACGATAATCTTGAACCTTGAATTGATCAGGCTTTCTTTTATCAGGGAACCTTCAAAAGTCACAATGAAACATGCAACCAAGGGTTCTCGATGGGCATAGATAACACTGCGAAAGCTAAGCCCTCATTAAATAATATAAAAAAAATAATTAAAAATCATGAAATCATCATAGCCATCTGAAAATCTAATCATTTCATCAGTCAACATTCAGGAAGATCTCACCAATGTTTGGTCGGACCCGACTTCATAGATCTGCAGATATTCAGCGAACAAGAAAGTGTTGACGGACGGACGGATGCTAGGACGGACGGACGGACGGACGAGCGTACATGACAACGAAGCTCGTTTTTGTCCAATAAATTCATTAATATATCGAAGATAGAAACATCCGCCATAGACGACCATGGAAATATTTATTCGCATCGGATGGTATTGAAAAAACAAATTGTCGTCTATCTAATTTGCATAAGAATAAACGACATGTTTTGTTCTCTGTTAACAATTAGACTATGTACACTATCATTGGAAAACCATTGTTCCGGCATGTAACAATATTTAAAGTAAGTCGCCTGAAGATTTTGTAGCGTTATGACGAATAAGTCAAACTTATCAAGCAAAAACTACCGTTTTTTTACCTCCATTTTATAGAGGTGGTTTTCCCTAACCTGCTTAACACCACAATGTAAATAATATCGCATTAAGATGTTAAGGGTTGATGCGATATTAAGAGCTATTACACACTCGTCTAGACTCATTGTTGTGATCAGAAACGCTATTGTTCCCCTGCGTTTCGTAACTCCTACACAAGAGAGAAAAAAAATGAAAAATCGACCAGAGGTCCATGTCCCCCGCTAGCAGCACCAGTTATGGTCCATAACTGGCGCTGCTGCTGCGGGGGTCATGGACTTACGGGTTCTTCAGCGCTAGTCAGGAGGTAAAATAAATATTAGACTTTACCGCACAGTAGAATCTGGGAGGAAGACATTCCTCGCGTTCGTTGGCCATTTTTCAGTGTGAAAAATCTGTTTGCCAGCTTGGCAAATCGATCTCGTGATAATAATCACAGTTGCCTCTCTTCCCCTAGAAGCCTATATAAACTACATCCACCCTTCAGCGCTGTCTCATCAGCCTCTCTCATTGAACTCTTCAACGTAACTCACAAGCACAATTTAGATGAACCCCTCATGGCCGTGGCGGGGGTGAGAGAGAGAGAGAAAGGGAAATGGGGATTCTGTCTCCAGACTATGATAGTGAGTGTCTGAAGAACGCTTTCGAAGATAATCGAAGATATCCGTTACGATAGGAACATTTTCAGCATTTCAATGAATATTGAAAAACAAGGTTGCTAGATTGGCAGATAGATTTCTTGATGTTCATGTTTGTAGATCTGAATAATATACCCTTAACCCTACCAGGAGGCCTTGAGGGGGAGGGAGAGGTGGAGCAAAATACCCCCCCCTCCAACACCAAACTTTGTCTCCTATCTCCGGAAGGACAATCAATTGAGAGCGGACACTCCGTGACTTTATAGTTTATCACACTGGAGGCATTTGGAGCCTATTTGTATACTCTCTAAAATAATTAGATTGAAATTCAATCTATCAGATTGGAATTAGTGACCAATCTTTTATTGGATTGAAAATATTTTAATCTAATAGATTGAAAACGATAAAATGAATCTGTTGTAGACGGAAAATTCATCTACCAGATTGAAATTTTCAATCTAATAAATGGGATATTCAATCGAATAGATTGTTCACTAATTCTAATCTGATAGATTGAATGTTCAATATATTAATTTTAGAGAGTAACCGCCCGAGCAGAGTATCAAGCGTAAATTCAAGATGAGGGCTACGTGGGGTAACAGAAAAATGCTTTTCCGCGATGAACAGTGGACAAGAACTATTTTTTTGAAATCACATTAATATTTATGAATTTATCATGCAGTTTTTCGGAGAAATTGCATCAATAAAAAAATCGAAAAATCTGTCCGAAAAATCGACCAAAAAGAAACTATTACGTGGGAGAGCGAAATGAACCCTCGTCAGGCCTGGACAGGACTCAAAAAGCCAAGGCCAGATAGGGTTAATTTAGATCTTCTTACCTAACCTTGTACATGGTTGATTGGTGAGGACCATGTCATCAACTGCTATATCGCTATGATATCCAAGTCCCCTACTCGCTTCCAACACAATCTGTGAGAAATAAGATTTAGATATAATATTTTCACCTGAATGCCTTGAGATTTGGGGTCTGTCCAATGATGGAGATGAGGAAGGATTTTGGTCCCTCTTATTTATTTTCATGATGACGTCATAGTGGCTATTCTTGCCTATCTTTTTTAAAGATTTTCTTATTGTATTTACTAATTTTGCGATATTGTCTCTCGAAAACTAATTGATATGAAAGAGTATACGTAGTATTAACAAATACATTACTTCTATGACTCTCCAGGCAAGAAAAATGCGAACAAATAGACAAAAACTTCTGAAAACACGATTTGCTGAGGGAATTATTGGCTCTTTTAAACGGAACTCAACTTTTCCGAAGAGTTGAACAAAGAATGCAGGTCAGTGATAAATGTTTCATTCGAGGAATATCTGATGTCTGGCCCCATCATTGAAAACTGTTGACCGCTTTCTCTTGGCGATTTTTGGTGCGGATTGTTTTGTGGGCGACGATTAACTACGGAATATCGAGTCTGGTGTCTGTACCTGTATATTGGAGGGGACATGTGGCGCTGATATAGGAACCTCAGCCTCAAGCCATTGGTCGCCTTGGTTGCCTTGCCTTGTCCAGATGGAACTATTCCTTCCACCTTCGGTGGTATATACAGTGAGGGATCCCATGGTGCTGCCGTACATGTGGTACCAAAATGAGAGACATGTATGGTTCACGTGTGAGTTCACCAACGGGCTTATCAGTTGTGCTCTATCGTGTTCATGGGCAGGTGCGCTCGCCTCCATATAGATGTAATAGCCATCTGAAATATCGTAGCAAATTTTCGAATTTATTTTAATTCACCATTGCTGTTATTTTATACCAGGGAAGCAAAATATCACATTTATAATGAATTATAATGCATTTCAAATGTGCAACAAAGATGGAATTCTAAAAATGACAAAATTATTTCTCAGATATAGCACGTTCAAATTCAAAATAAGTGTTCTGCTAGATCGCGTTTTGCACAGTCCGAGAATATGCTGCAACGGTTTCATGTCCACGCGATTGACTCTCAGATCCTGAATTGATCCAGTGGAACGGTCTCGGAACTCGAGTACGATCCAGGAGAGCAATGAGTCTGTGCTAGCTGTGTCCAGCAGCTTCAAACTTTCCTAGCTTGTTTTATGGAGCACAGCTTTGGGTTTTTTATCATACACAGTCGTATCTGAAATTTGTCCTCGTTATCTGCAATTCTGTGCCGGGAGTCACGGGAGACCCGGCTGAATTATAGAAAAATACACGAAAATAGGCTAAAATTGTTAGCAAATCATAAAAACATGCATCAGAATATTTAGGTTTATCAGTTACGCCATGTCCTATATAGCAAATTTCTGGATGAAATAGCCGTTCTGTCGGGTACGACATCGTATTCCCATGGACCGACTGGCTGTTCCCTTGGGTGCACAACATGTTTCCGTATATCGCCGCAGTGAACAACTATGCCGAACGGATAGCGTTCCGACATTGAATTCCGACATGCTCTCCTTTCATTAGAGTGAACAAAATAACTACTTCATATGATGGCCGAGAAGGGACATCGCTGTATTGTGTTATAAATCACGCGAAGGCAGGATGCGAAGTCAAGATGCGAAGGACGAAGGCAGGATGCGAAGCGCGAAGTCAGGATGCGAAACCTGCGCCACTTCGCAACATGCCTTCGCGACTTCGCATCCTGACTTCGCGCTTCATGTTTTGATTTCGCATCCTGACTTCGCGCTTCGCATCTTGTCTTCGTGTGTCCCTTTTCTGCCATCGTAACTTCAGCAATTTCAGTATTTTGAAGCAGCCTGTCGGTTCATTCCATAACATTGTATGGAAAAGTCTCATTGGCATTAAGCGCAATTGTATTCAGCAGGCATGTTATCAGGCTTCTCGGAGCCCCCATATATGCGGCTAGCGCTGAGTATAAGGTGATCATGAACATAGGCCCTTCCACTCAGATAGACGAGAAAGATGGGGAAGTCTACCTTTGGATGTCACAAAGATACATTAATGACAGAGAAATACATTGGCGGATTGTCATACCCCCTGTAGTATGGTCAGATGCAGGTCCAGTGTGGGGACTATTAGTTGGTCCCTTGTTTCTCCTCCAGTCCACATCGTTCCCACTCGCCTGAGTCCATTGGCACAAATCCTTGTCAAAATTACAATCCAGCTGTGCCCAGGTGACTGCAATGTACAATTGTATCGAATACATGAAGCACTTCCTTGTGGGACACATCCTTGTATGGTAATTTATGCTAAGCTTTATTTTGACCTTCAAGTTCTGTGTTATTTTTTAACTTTTGTGTTTCTTTATATCTCTAGTCGAATCTAATCTCAAATGTTCAATACTTTTCAAATCAAATGAAATCAAAGCAATTGTTCTATCTTTGTTAAAACCGACTTTAGTCGGTTTTAACAAAGATAGAACATTAGCTGAGGGCTACTCATGCCGACTGTGAAACAATGTAACCGCTTTATAACAAAGTTAAAACGCATACAATAATTAGTTTATATGATATGAAAATACCAAGTAATATAAACTCACTATAAGATAATTTGTTTCTCTAAAATACTAGATAATATTACCTCACTGTAGGATCATCAGCTAAGAATTTGATTACAAATGTACGAGTCATTTAAAAAAATCACAGACAGTAGTCGAATGCGAAACCGAGCAACGAAATAAAAAGAAAATGTTGTAATAGATCGCCACATAATGTGCAGTTATAGCCGAAGTGGCCTCAATTCACTAACTGTAAACCCTGCTTCGTGTGGCTCGGCAGATGATTCCACATTTAGCCCCCTGGTAATACAGGAAATTATACCCATGTCTTTGTTCGGTACCACGGGACATTTGAAATCTTACGTACTATCCTTTTACTCTTCGAGATCATGAAGGTACTCTGGGTGAATTTTGTTTAAAATTTTAAACAATTCCAAAGCCATACATCTAACCCGGTACAATTTTATTCAGAAAGAAGGACCCCGTAGTCACTATGTTGAACAGAAAAACAAAGCGGATAGACCTTTCGTGTAGTTTCTCCAGTTTATCGAAGCATTATTCGGAACAGAATGTTCAAACAGTTGTACAGTAACTAAAATACGACATGATAAAACATTTGTATATTGCAAATTTACTCTTAAAATCCAGAATCCTGGAGAATAATTCGGACATAATTCGAACACGTGCTTGTCAAAACTCAATCTAACATCAAAAGTAAAACCTCAAGGTTCAACATGATCGTTAAATTCTGTGGTTATGATACCTGGATTTAGATCTTGCCAATTTTTAACACTAAATATTATGCCCTGAAATTGCTCGGATTAGCACACAACAAGTTATTGGTGAACCAATCAATGGCATTAACAGTTTGCGTTGTTAGAACTTCAATAACCTTTTCCACAGATTCGTCACTACTACATATCGTGTTATCTTCTGCATAATTATATAATGACTATCCAACAGACAAAAACAGATCGTTAATAAAAGTATTAAAAAGAAGTGGCCCTAAGACACAGCCCTGAGGCACACACTTAAAAACATCGTGTTGGTCGCTGTAAGAATCTGCGATTTTAACCCTTTGCTTCTATTTTTCAAATAGTCACAGATTAACCCGGCCGATTTTTCCATCACATCATCACCCTTGGGCATGTTTATGAGAATCGCAACAACAACGTCGCCTTTCTCCAGGGCCTTCTTCCAGTCTTCAACACATCGAAGTAAAGTAGTGTCACAGCTAAAACCTTTACGGTATGCAGATGAAAAGTTTGAGAAAATATTACAGAAATTTTCAACAAGCTGATCCGCTATACATTTCTCAAAAACGTCAGACAGTACAGGAAGAACACTATGAACTGGCGTAGTTATCCTTGTCCAATTTACTTTTTTCTATAGATTTGTTGATAATGTTAAGGAAAGGTGATGAAATAATATGAGCGGTCAGGTCGAAAATCTTTTGTTGTGAGTTGTACAGACCAGAAACTTTTTTGGCACTAATAGATTCCAGCTTCTTCTTAGCCTGATCATGATTTACGAATGATAAATTGAAATCCGATGGATTCTTATAGTCTTACAGCTACTAGAAATGTTAGTAACCGGGCCATGGTGAAATCGTCATGAACGTTTCACATAAACAAAAGATGGCCCTCATTGATCGATCGAAAATTCATTAAAATGATAAACACGTAACCAGTCCTATACTTGCACGAGAGAAAGGCTACGGTATGTGCTAACTTCTTCTTGATCACGCCGTGGTACGCTGCAATCTATGACGTCATCTTAGCTCAAACCATTGCTAGTATTCGCGTATTTTCCATCCGCTTTCAGGGAGATTTGCGCAGCGCTCGCCATTTTATTTTTTGCAGGATTATTGCAAAGGACTTGTTGTGGTTAGATAGCGGGCGGTACCACCCTGACCTTGTTTTTTCAAGCCGCTATTATGTGGAAGCTCTGATTGTAGAATGTTCAAAATGGTTTGTTGAGTTGAAGTTTCACTCTCAATCGTTTGAAGGCGTGACAGCGAATCTGAGAATACGCCATAATTTCCTCCTATACCCAATACCTCTTCATCTGAGAACACTGAAAATACAACTGCTATACTTAAGCCCAAGTCCCACTAAGGCGAACTCCTTTACGAAACTTGACGATTTAAGATCGTAAGTATTGGTCAGACACTCGCAAGCTATTCGTAAAGACATTCGCCATGATTCGTAAGCCATCGCTTCAATTCGTAAGAAATCGTCGCCTCGGTTTTATCGCCGCGCCAATTTCAAAATGTTCAAAAAAATCGCCAAGCAATGCGACTTTGCCTTAAGTCTCAAATATTCGTAATTTTATCGTAAATAATCGTAAGTCGTCGTAACTACGTTGTAATGCATCGTAATTAAGTCGCAATTTAATCGCCTTATTGATAACAGTTCCGTTAATAATCGTCAAGTGAAAAATAAATACGAATAGTTACGATAACTTACGACAGAAAACGATGGTATACGAAGTAATCGTAACCATTTGACCCAAACTGTCATAACAACGTCGTAAAAACGTCGTAAAACCTTCGTACGTATTCTCAAGACACCGTGAAATAATGGGAAGTAGTCGTATGCACTTCGTAAATGTTCGCAAATACATCGCACAAATTCGCAACTGTATCGCACTGAATCGCCTAAATTTGGGTGCGAATATCGCCAACTGTCGTAAAAGTATCGTATTTCTTTGTAACTGCATCGCAAACAGTCGTAATTATTCGTAAAACATGCCGTATCTATTCGCCCCAAATGACGGGAAAACCGGCTTTTGTAAAGCGATTTATTACGAAACATTACGACCAATACATCGCAAAGTTTCGTAAACAACTTCGCTTAAGTGGGACTTGGGCTTAACTGATAACAAAACTTCTCTTTATCTTGAAATATGCTTACATTTACTAAATGTATTCAAAATTTATCCATGAACTATATCTGATGTAAAGATATATCGGTGAATCGCGGCTGATACAAATTCGCCGCGTTAGAGAGTCGTCATATTCGTTTATCCTGACGACAGATGACCTAGGATCAACTCCGGTACAGTCCATGAGTTCTGGCAGCGCCAAATGGAGAGGCGCGAAGCCGAACGTAACAAATGCTTGGCAGAGCTTGGTATTTTTCATGCCTGAAAGGTCAGAGGATACATTTGACTCGACGATAAACTATAGTGTGGCTAGACTGGACGAGTCTCTATTTCATATGTACTATTTATCAATAATACTTAAATGACATTTTAAAAAAAAAATAAAAAAAGGAAAATAAAGTCTGGAGAAAAAAATGAACTAGAGACTGAACGTTTTGATGGGTTTCGTGGTGTAAAGATTCAATTTAGAGGCATGGCTAGAATGAATGATTCACGTTTTTTTTTTTACCTTAGTCGCAACAATTGTAACAATTTCACTCTAACGCCATACTGTGACGTCACGGTAGTAACGTCATTCTCATTACTGACTCACCATAGGTAACGTCATTCCCATTGTTGAAATCACATGAACGCACTGCTTCCATCGTGTATATATTAATGAACCAATCAAATCCTTCGAGTGGGTAGCGAGAACAAAATACGGAGTTTTCATTGGGGGCAAAAAATGTACAACATACTGTGCATTTTTTTGCAAAGTTCGCTCCCTTGTGGCGTCGCGTCCCGTCCCTGTTTCAAGCGTTTATAGTTTCGCATGACGTCATAAGATAATTTTGCGCTTCGACAGGGACGACGTCTTCCATTTCACGAGATGGGGCATGGCGCGACCTAGCGCGTTTGATGACATCAGAGAACATAGGCACCGCACGACATGCATATATGGGTTCCAGCTACTGAGTTCAGGTGACGTAATATATTTCCTTACAACAGGGTCAAAATCTTGTTTTCGGGATAAGCCATCGTTCACCGTGTTTTCATTCTCCTCTAAACTTATTCCTCCGGCTTGATTTTTTTTCACCAGACCAATTTGTGTTTTACCACACACTCGATGGCCGGAAATTTAATAATTGCAGCCGTTGCATTTCACCAGTAATATATTTGGGAACATTTGGCCACAACAGTGACAACTAGGTTAGTCCTATCTGGCCTGGGCTTTTTGGGACCTTTTTGGGCCTGGGTAGGGGCGATTTCGCCCCCAATTATAGTTTTACCCCTTGAGCTAGCGGGTTGAAACTTACCACAACATACCCTTGAGTGAAAGCTCTACCAGAAAATTAAAAAATTCAAGATGATGGCCCGTTCCTGAGGTCACAGTGACGTCATCTTTAAAAAGGCATTTTTGATGGATTTTTCGGCAGATTTTTCGAAGTTTTTTATTGATGTACTTTCTCCGAAAACAGTTCATGATAAATTACTAAATCTTAAGCTGATGTGAAATAAAATAGTTTTTACCACTTTTCCTAGCGGAAAAGCAGTAATTTCCCAGAATCATTTTTGATATCCCACATAGCCACCATTTTGAATTTACCCATGATTATCTGCCGGGGGGGTATGCAAATAGGCTAAATATGATAAACCACAAATTCACAGAGTGTCAGCTCTCAATGTTTTGTCATTCCGGCGATAGCACAAAATGGTTTGTAGATTATAGCCTCCCAGGCCTGGTAGGGTTAGATTCACAGTAAAATGTATGTACAATCACTGTCAAGATGGTTGGCGCATTGGTAAAAAAATTCGAAACAGAACAGTGTAGTTCTAGCGAATCAGATTGATTCTTGAGTATTTAATTCGACGGTTCGAGAATCTCCGATTGATTACCTGTTTTCCCGAGCTTTGATTGTCAATTAATCTGCATGTATTTGAATTCGAGTAGTTTACCATTTCCTACGAACTATCGATGGAAATCTTTTCGAATTTATAAAATGTATGCAACCATATTGTAGTCAATCAATATTAATTGGTATGCTGCGTTTAAACGTCGAACGCCAGGTTTGTCGTAAAACGGCATGATATGCTATTCACAAGTTTTGTTATAAAAAAAATTACAACTTATTTTAGAATGGCAACTTCCAATTGTTTCGTATTTATCATGTGAACACCCCTTGTCCCAAATACACAATCCATCGCTTCCCACAACTGTTCAATAACTAGAAATGAAGGACTCTAGATGATGGGTTACGATTTTAATGGATTAGAGTATATTCCCCAAACGCTACCGGAAAGCAAAAAGTTATGTGCCTTCCCCATGCATTCTCGAAAGGCGCCCTAGTGGCGTTTTGTTAAATGGTAAGATTAGATTATCAGAAGAACGTTACTGTACTGTAATATAAATGACAGTCTGGACATAGCGTGCGCTTTGTGTATAGTTATCTGAACTCTTCTGTGTTTGAGGTACGTTTGCGGGTATCCTGCTGTTACTCGAGCACGCCGTCGAAAATTGGGTGAACAAGTTCGCTACTACTTGTTCTCTTTGCTTCTTTGAACCCGCAGCTACCACAGTGTGAGTTAGGTTTGTTATGTAAAGTTCACACACTATAGAATTTACCCTGCGTGTTTAAAGATAACTCAGAGACTTTGGACATTCTTACTTGAACAATGCGGTGTGTGTCAACAACAACACCATTATAGACATAACAGTACCGTATAATTTACGTATACATTATTCCGTTGTTTGTCTGGATAACTGAACATAGAACATCTTAGTTTTTAATGATATTTTGCCTACAACTTGTCGTTGATATGTTTCACGCCTGTAATGGCGTTTGTTACTAGCTACTGAGCTACGTTGAAAGTGAAAGTAATCGATCTATCTGCATATTAAACTGCATTCTCTCAGATTTTGTAATGCAGGGCAGACTACTCTTATCGGCATATCGTAAACATAACTTTAAAGCCCTGTAATACTGATATATGGTTTATATTGGTTTATTAATTTCCTTTTTTGTTTTGTTTACAGTTCTTTACCATACAACATTAACAGAGTTTCCATATACAAATAAAGAACCGTGCGAACATAACTCCCTGGTGTTGTGCATTGCATTGGTGGAAATCGTTAAGGGGTTAGCTGTCTGCTATCTTTCAGTAAGAGAGGCAGAACAGTAAAGGAACTCGACTAGGCTAGCTGATACCCCTGTGAACTATCACTATCTGGACTATCAGGCTGACCACTGCAACATCCTTTGGGAATACCACAGACAAGGGACCAACGTCTACGTCTACGACACTGGGTCGACGTCTATACGGTATTTCGCCAATGTATGCTTGCTGTAGTATCATCAGTCTATTCACAAAACAGTGAACTGTATCTTATGCATATAAGAATATGGCAGAAGCCCAGCAAATAACAGAACAAACTGAGCTAGAAAATTACGATACTAGAAGGCTCCGATCTCTGACAGAGAAAGGAACAGAAATGTATGAATCAGCAAGACAATCACACTCAGCTAATATGGAATCTGCCTGGCAAAATGTTGAACTCATTCTGAACTTTTCAGTCACTCGACCCACAAATCTCGCCACTTTGCTTCAAGCCCGTACTGATTTGTACAAATGCTATGACAATTATCTGACGATTTCCAAGGAATATACTGATTATCTGGCAAGAACCAACACAGTTGATAGTTGTAAAGATCAAGAAGCACATGCATCTGTGGCCAGAGCACGTGAATTATTAGTTAACAACACGATATCACAACTGGCTAGCGATATCCAACTAGCTATGGAAACTGCTTCACATGTCACTGTAGCCTCAAAACCAAAGTCACATTCAAGTAAGAAAAGTCACGTGTCTGACATCAGTTCTGTTTTAGCGCACAAAAAAGCAAAGGCTGAAGCAGCTAAAACCAAAGTAGTGTTTGCCAGCAAAGAAGCTAACATTAGAAAACAACAGGCTCTCATCGCTGAAAAGCAGCAATTAATAGCGGCGCAAACAACTCGCATGCACGCTGAGCTAGCAGCGGATCTTGACTTTCTCAAAACTGAAGAATTGGCTGCAGAGACGGCTGCGGAAGTTAAAGCTTTCCAATCAATAGGCAATTCAGTCGAAGATATTAGTGATGGTCTACTCAACATCTCACTGCCTCAGGAAAATCCTGCTGAACGCACTAGGCGTTATGTGGAACATGCGATGCATCTTCAGATCCAGTTATCATTTCCAATCAGTTCTTCGACACACAATCTTCCCTACAAGGTAACACTCAGCGCATCAGCAGGAATGATTCTACCGTTCAGATAGGTACTCCAAGGCCACGTCCGCATGCACACTCAGATCAGACTTACCTTCTGAAGCAAAGAGAAGTGTCTTCTATCAGTCGAGATTCAAATGTACCGCCATCTCACATTTTCGATTCTAACCCAACTTACCATCCAGTTGCCACGTCGAGTACTGGTAGACCGCCTACCACATATGAACAGGGAAACCCTATGGTAACGGCTGAACTTACGCAGTTTCTCCTGAAGAAAGAACTCCTCTTAACTAGACTCAATAACTTTAATGATCAACCTGAAGGATATGCCAGCTGGAAAGCAGGTTTTCTTGGTATCGTTAGAGAATTGAAGGTTACTGCCATAGAGCAAATAGATCTACTGGTAAAATGGTTAGGCCCCAACTCCGTGAAACACGCTCTCAGTTTGAGAGCATCTAATGTTAATAATCCGGAAAGAGGACTCAAACTCATCTGGGACAGGTTGGATAAAAGGTTCGGTTCTCCTGAAATGGTAGAAGCGGCACTCAAACTTAAACTGGAACGATTTCCAAAGCTTACTAATAAAGATCATAAACAGCTGTACGAGCTGTCTGATATCTTATCAGAAATAGAATCGGCCAAAGAAGACGAGAAGTACAAGTCACTACTCGCCTATTTTGACTCATCAGGAATCATTCCAATTGTTAGCAAGCTACCTTACGGTCTCCAGGAAAAGTGGACGAACCAAGCTTCGAAGTATAAGAAGAAGCACAATGTTTCCTTTCCTCCATTTCCATTCTTCGTGGAATTTGTAAGAGAGGTCAGTCGCACTAAGAACGACCCAAGCTTCGCTTATGATTCAGCAGCAGTTACCTCCCAGAAGAAGGATAGACTCCCTACTAGGTCACCGTCTCGAAATTCAAGGATCAGCTTTTCGTCCAAGAAAACAGAGGTTTCTCAACCATCCGCAGACAATGACGATGGAACAATCAGAAAATGTCCGTTACATAAAACGAACCATACGCTTCATGAGTGTCAGGCTTTCCGTACCAAAACTCTCGAGGATCGAAAGAAACTCATCAAGGAATATGGTGTATGTTTCCGATGCTGCTCTTCAACTAAACACATGTCCCGAGCATGCAAGAACCCTGTAAATTGTGCAGAATGCAGTAGTGATCAGCATGCAACAGCACTGCATGTTGGTAAGGCAATCGTTAGACCTAAACCGTCCCCAGAGGGGTTAGTGGTTGGCGGGCAGAACGCTGATCTTTCATCGGTGAATTCCAAATGCACACAAATATGTGGAAGCCAATTCA
>JAVTVY010000592.1:0-32544 GCA_036873755.1 Hanleya hanleyi
GACACCAGTTCCAGCAATATAGTCCTCAAGTTGGTTAACCACAGCAGTGAAGAAGTCAAGCTTTATCCAGACACTCGGCTGGGCAAGTGCACATCTCTGTATGATGATGTGGACATTAAGCCACATCTGTGTTCTGCAAGCAGTAGTCAGAACGACATTTTGGCATCTTCACCTATACCTGAGCATCTCATAGAAATGTGGGAGAAGGGTTCTGTCCACTTGAATGAAGAAGAGAAAGCATCTTTTGCAACTTTGCTTGTAAAATACCAATCTGTATTTGCAAAGTCTGCAGATGATCTCGGCAGAACAGACAGAGTAGAACACCGCATTAACACTGGAAATTCTGCCCCCATTCGACAGCCCCCTAGAAGACTCCCACTTGGCAAACGTGAGATAGTTAAGGAAGAGTTACAGAAGATGACTGCCAGGAATGTGATTGAACCCTCTCAGAGTGCTTGGGCATCACCGGTTGTATTGGTCACAAAGAAAGACGGAAGCACACGGTTTTGTGTTGATTATCGACGTTTAAATGACGTAACTGTGCCAGGCGCCTACCCCTTGCCTCGTGTGGATGACTGCCTCGACTCCTTGAATGGGTCCACTTGGTTCAATTGTATGGATTTGAGCTCCGGATTTTGGCAAATCGGCGTAGCACCACAGGACAGGGAGAAAACAGCTTTTACCACTAGTCGGGGGCTGTACCAATTTACGGTGATGCCATTTGGGCTCATAAATGCTCCAAGTACATTTGAGCGCCTGATGGAGGACGTCCTTCGCGGGCTCCAATGGGAAGAATGTCTTCTTTATATTGATGACATTATCGTCCCTGGGACAACAGTCCTCGAGTGCCTTATACGGTTGGAACACGTTTTTGAAAGACTGCTGGAGGCTAACCTTAAGCTAAAACCTTCTAAGTGTTGATTTTTCCAGAAGAAGGTGAAGTTCCTTGGGCATGTTGTGTCAGCCGAGGGGATACAAACTGACCCGGACAAGATCTCAACGGTTCAGAGCTGGCCACAACCCAAAACTGCCAAGGAAGTCAGAAGCCTATTGGGACTTTGTTCCTACTATAGGCGATTTGTGAAGGGTTTTGCTAATGTGGCCAAGCCCCTCCACAAACTTACCGAGAAGGGGTCGCATTTTAAATGGACCGACGAGTGTCAGGAAGCATTTGACACTTTGAAGCAACTTTTGACTTCTGCACCCATATTGTCCTACCCCATTCCAGAAGTACCATTTATTTTGGACACTGATGCCAGCAACCAGGCTGTAGGTGCCGTTCTGTCCCAAGAACAGGGTGGATGAGAGCATGTCATTGCTTGTATGAGCAAATCTCTGAATAAGCATGAGCGCTCATATTGCACCACAAGGAAGGAGCTCCTGGCTGTTATAACAGCAATTAAGCACTTCCACCCATATCTGTATGGTCAAAAGGTGCTGCTCCGAACTGATAATGCTGCAGTGTCCTGGATGAAGAACCTGAAAAATCCGACAGGTCAAGTAGCCAGGTGGCTACAGGAGTTAGGAAACTACAACTTGGAAGTAACTCACAGAGCAGGCCGCAGTCACGGGAATGCTGATGCAGTGTCTCGTAATCCCTGCCATGCTTGCACTAGACAGCAACGTGGGAATGATGAATCGGATGAAGAATGCATTCCTCCACCGATTGTTCCCAGTGGTGGCACGGAAGAAACACTATGTCTAGATCAGCTAGTGACAACTGCTAGGGTTACTACGAGAAGTCAACAACCAGCATTAGTCGGACTGAAGGAAAACCAAGCTCTGCTAGACTCTTGGCATCCACATGAGGTACGTCAAAGACAGATTCAAGATCCAAATATTGGACTTATATTGCTCGCTCTAGAGGAAGGAAAACGACCTGATTGGTCAAGTATCTCCCATCTCTCTTCATCCCTTAAAACGCTTTGGCGAAACTGGGATAGACTCGAGATCCGGGATGGAATGCTGTACAGGAAGTGGTTTGTAAATAACTCCAAATTTAATTTCCAACTCATTGTACCAGAGTCTTTCAAGGAGCAGGTCTTGAAGTACCACCATGACATACCCTCAGCAGGACACTTGGGTGGGGAGAAACCCCTGGAGAGAATCAAGCAGTGCTTTTACTGGCCTGCTATGAGGAACTCAGTGGAGCGCTATTGTACTCAGTGTGATAAGTGCACTAAAAGGAAACTGAGTAAAGACCAGGGTCGAGCACCACTAAAGCAGTACCTGTCAGGAGGTCCAATGGAGAGATTGGCCATGGATATTCTCGGCCCTCTACCCCTGACAGACAAGGGCAATAGGTATGTGCTAGTCCTCACTGACTGCTTTACTAAGTGGACGGAGACCATTCCTTTACCTGACCAGGAAGCCAGGACGGTAGCAGAAGCTGTCGTGAATGAATTTATCAGCAGATTCGGCACGCCTCTTCAAATACACACTGATCAGGGGACCAATTTCGAGTCCAAGTTGTTCGCAGAAGTGTGTAATCTTTTGCAAATCGACAAAACCAGAACAACCAGCATGAGGCCCCAGGCGAACGGCAACGCTGAGAGGTATAACCGAACCTTGGGAGCCATGCTTACAGCGTTCTGTGAAAAACGACAGAGAAAATGGGATGAATATCTGCCACAATTAGATATGGCCTACCGGTCCTCTATGCACTCCACAACCAAGAAAACACCGAACATGATGGTGTTTGGACATGAAATTACTCTGCCTATGCAAGCCTTGGTTAGTCAGCCAGTTGATGAACGAGAATACCGGGATCTTGACACGTATGCAATGGAACTCCTCAAACACTTAGGAAGTCCATGACGATGCCCGAAATATTCTGAAGAAGGCAGCCAACTATCAGAAAAAGCACTATGACCTGAGGTCAAAGAAACGGTCTCTGAAACTCGGACCTGTTTGGTTGTATGACCCTGTGCGAAAAGCAGGAGTTTGTTATAAACTCACATCTAAATGGAAAGGCCCATATGTTGTCGTCAAACGTCTAGACGACATAACATATCTGGTCCAAAAGAGTGCTAAACAGCAACCCAAGGCTTACCATATAGATCGTCTTGCACAGTACCGTGGGAAACACCCACCAGCGTGGTACAAGAAGTCTCAGTCTGGAATCTCCAAAAGTGCTTAAAAAGTTGGTCAGAATGACCCCCTTTCCCCATGGGTGAGGACGTCATAGTTAACAATGGGACACTAGAAGGGAAACATGCACTCATAGCCATGGAGAAAATTTACAGAAATTAATTGACAACCGTGAATAGACGATACTGGGAGGGTGCAATAGTGGAACTGAACGAGTGTTCAGTAATCCACAAGTTGGAGATTGTCAGAAGGAGTCCAGTCATTTATGAGATCAGGGGTCAGGACTGATCACCCTGAAGTGCCTGATATGAGGGACATTAGCCTTTGACAACGGTGCATTGTAGTGCCTCCGCCTAAGATAGGTTCTGGTAGAAGCCTATGGAAGTAACGCCTGTGGGTTTGTCATGATAGAGTAGAGCTGTAGATTTTACATTGCTGTGATTCTCAGAGGGTGGTATGGAAGTGGCCTTATCTTGACCCGTCCCCGCATTCACCCACTCAAAAGTACTTTTGTATTTTCCAGAATGGCATCCACAGACAACAAGTGTTGGTTGTGTCCGTTGAGTTTCACGTATAAGAAGGACCTAAAGATGCACCTGGCATCTGCAACCTGGCAACACAGATGCCTAGAGGTCGTCTGCCCGTTTTGTTATGAGAATGAGAAGGTTTTGCGGCGGATGTTAGATCTACGCCCCCATATGGAGAAGTTTCATCCACTGGAGTGCAGCAAATGTCCTCGAGGTTTCTGGAGTGAGATCAATGGATTCTGGCTGGCCACTTCTCCCCAGAACTATCCCAAAATAGTTCAGACTCCAGAGTGGAATACCAGTGTCTCTCTGCGATCCCGTGATGTTGTTCGCCAGTGGCTGAAAAAGTGTCAGAAGCCATCACGCTCTGCACGAAGTTGGGACGATGGCTGGGAAACGGCAAGGAGAAAGTCACCGTTAGCAGAATCCTCACTCATTGTTGATGTCCCTGGGGGCCCTCCCAGCAAGAAGCCACGTAAGGAGGAAACCCACAGCAAGTCCGAATATGACCCCTGGAGTCCAGACTGGGAGGAAAACCTTGAAATAATCGACCTGCAATTGGGAAGCATTCCATGGTCATGGCTGAGATCCGAAGTGGACGGACATGTTTATTGGTACAAGGCAATCCTGAAATCATCCATCTTCGGCAACCAGCGTTCACTTACAGCACTGACGAGGCGGCTGGCCATCATAGTTGGTCAAAACGACAAGCCGACAGAAAGGCCCACTGGCGAAGGCATAAATGGAACAAACAGACGTCTCCGGTGGATTACCGCAACTGCATTGGGGCTCCAGGCAGATGAAATTGAACTGGTCAACAAATGGGTCGATCCTCAGTTTCAGTTTGGCTCGGTGAATGCTACACCTATGGAAACAGCGGCTGAACAACTTTTGGCACCAGTTGTCACTCTGGATGACAATATCAGCCTTGAACAGGAGGTGTTGGAAGCCGTGGATCAGCAGATCCCCGAGGAAGGTGCAGCTGAACCACAGCTCGATATATTGATGAACACTCAGTCCATCGTGGAAGACGTACGCAAGGTTGTGACTGTTACCTCAACGGCTCCTGTCCTCCCATGTTCCACATCAACCATCAGTCAACCATTAATTGCAGAAGCGAATAATACGCCAGCTCTCTGGGAGGCTCCTTTAACATCTTGTGCTGCCGAGGTAGGTCCTTCAGCTTCCATCATCCTGTGTCCCATGTCGATCGACAATAGCCCACTGTCATCTTCAGCAGCAGATATTAGCCTGCCTACTTCCATTGTCCAGTGCTCCACATCAGCCATCAGCGTCCCGTCTTCATTGTCATCCGCTCCTGCTGCCCATCATGCCATGTCAGCCCCAAATGGTCCTTCAGAAGCCCCACTAGATCTCTCTGCCAGTGCCCCAATACTGTCTCATGTCAGCTTCCCCAACACATCTCCCAAGGAGTATCATCCAGAAATACAAGCCGGGACCATCCCAGATCCAGCTCTGGACATCAGGACCAGGGCTAGAAATTGTTAAAGTTTGGAAGTATGCCTCAAATTCCCCCTGCTCGCCGGGAGTGGGACAAGGACGAGATCATCGCCATTGATACAGGGAGAGAGACAACGAAGTGGCCCCCCAAGGGATGGAGAAAAATGGGACCTTCCCACAAGTTTGTGCTGTGGCAGTATTTGGCTACAGGACTGGAACTGCATGTGAACGGTGGACTGTACATGGATTTAAGTGAGCTCCTTGACAAGTATAACATGCTAGCCTTGCCTGGAACGCGAAACCATCGTGCCAGTTCTAGGCAAGAGGAGGATACACTGTCCAGCAAGGGGAGGATGTATTGGTACAAGAAACTGGTCAAGTTCATCAACAGTACCGGAACACCGACACCTTCCCAGGTACGCTTTGTCAAGCAACTGGAGGGGGGTGTAGCCAGCAAAGACACCTCCACCGACTTCATCTGCCAGCTGATCGAACACGCTGGAATTGATCTCCGTCTGGAACCAAAATCATAATTTTATTAGTATTTGAAATCAGTGGTCTCAATACCTGGACTTGAACTATAGCTAAATTTTGATGATGTAAATATTGATGTTTTTCAATTGTTTTACATGTAGAGTTCTATAGAATAGCGGAGCATTCAGCTAAGGAGGGGAGAGTGTGATACACATGGAGTACTTTTCAGTATACATGTTGTATCAGTTTGAAATGTTTGCTATATGTGTGCACTTATCGACAGATACACACGGAGTACTTTTTAGTATACGTGGTGTGTCTGTTTGGAGTGAGTGTCATATATGTGCAGTGTCAAACTTTGTTTCCTGAACAGCTGATCGCTCCACGCAGATATGTCATTCTTATAAATGTGTATAGTTTATATTAACATGCAATTGTAAATTAGTTCGACTTACTTGTTGCCCAGAAGCTCTATTTCATTGTAGCTATCTTGCAAGAGTCATTTAACATTTAGAAAGTACCAGAAATGTGTCGCGATGTGGACAGAAATTCTGTTGCCTGCCGCCATTATGGCCAATGTTTCTTCGTTGGTCATGTGACCTAGTTGTTTACAAAGTTGTTTACTACCAGTTACAGATTTTCCCCAGCATAGTCCGTAATTTTGGTAACTCTAGTATTGTTAATTAGATTTTACAGATAACTTTTGTGAACTAGAGTGACTCGTGTGAATTTAGAATAATAATTTCTCATCGGACTATTTGTGGTCAAAATCCTACGCACGTCGTCTGCTAGAGATTTTCGTTGGCAGGAGTCGGAGGAAACATTTTTCTGATGTTAATTCTGAACTAAATCGACCTTGAGTATGTATAAACTTTATTATTATTAATTAGCTTGTTTATTGTAGTTAATTACTATGTCTTTGCTTATGCAGGAAAATAATTGTGCGTTGCATGAACATAGCTAGAAGGAGGGTACCTACCCCGATTTGCTACTGTATGACGTCAGCCATTACGATTTGTCAACTTGTTGCACGGGAGACCGGGGTGCTTTTAGTTTATCCTGCATGCCTTAGAGGCAGTATTTTGGCAAAGTAATCCTGAGATAAAAAGCCCACAAGGCCTGCAAAAAGCACCCTGGGCTCCTTTGTAGTTATGTAATAAATGATGATTTAACTCATGAGAATAGTCACGTGATACCCAGACCGGAGGGTATATAAGGAAGCTCGGAGCGAGGCTTCGACACAATGGCTGGTGTGCCAGACCAGTGAACAACTCACTGCTCCCATACATTAACCTGGGAACTTCTTTTCGGCCCGTTATAAAGGCAAATTCATGTAAGCATATATGGATATGCTGATATAATGGAATTTAATACGAGGTTAATGCTCCCATACATTAACCTGGGAATCTCATTTCGGCCCATAATACAGTCAAAATACATGTGAGCATATATGGATATGCTGATATATTGGAATTTAATACGAGGTTAATCCAATCCATTCCAATGATGAAATATCATATTATGCTGTTTTATTTATGCCTCTAATGCAATATATGTGAAAGGCCTATACACCTACCATCACTCTGAGAATCTGCTAGTACCCAATATTTAGGACAGGGCTTCTGGGCATATATCATAGAAAATGATTGGAAAGAATAAAAAGAACTCAATGCACCAGAATATGAATTGTCGAATTTATTAATACGAAGACGAGAGGTACACAATGACGATGTCAAGGGATTATCTCCCTTGGTAGGCTAAGCTACTGCATTGGAGGCACATGGATTCTGGATAACATGATCACTGAGCTGTGCCATATCTAGTCATCAGAAGTAGGGTTATCTCCCCTTGGAGGGTGCTTTACTGCACAGATCACCAAAGTTGTCTCCCTTACTTACCAGAGGGGTTTTCACAGTTATCTGCCATATTTACCAGAGAGAGACCGGCAGGTATTATTCAGCAGATAACCTACTCACCAAAGGGGTACCCACAGATATTTCACAGTATCTGTCCTACTAACCAGAGAGATATCTACAGGTATTATACAGCAGATACCCTACTTACCAGAGAGGTACCCACAGATATTCCGCAGTATCTGTCCTACTAACCAGAGAGATACCTGCAGATATTATACAGCATAGGCTTTACCCTACTTACCCGTGGGAAACCCACGGATATTACAATACCAACTCAACTCCGCATGATAATCGACCTAAGGTGAATCAACAACACACTAGCGCCACATCTATGTTTCAAGATGACATCGGTTCCATCACTATGATTTCACCTACAACCGGGAGACTGGATAGCCTGCATCAACATTCAGGACGCCTAGGATACATCAGCATGATCATCGGTATCTCCGCTTCATCATCGCCGGGAGATGGTTCAAGTAGTAGGTTCTACCGTTCGGCATCTCGATCACTCCCTGCTGCTTCACGCGCATCACATCACCAATCATGGCGTTCTTTCATCTGAGGGGAATAAAAGTAGAGGCTTATATCGACAACATCCTCATCTGGGGGTCAGAGATGTCGGTACTCAGGTCTCAGATACTATTCGTCATCCAGGTCCTCAAATATCTGGGGTTTATACCACATCCAACAAAGTCGGAGCCGGAACCTGCTCAGAGGCGGCAGTACATCGGAGCAGCCTTCGATACACAGAAACAGATCGTCCTGCCGCCGGAGGACCGTTGGACAAGAATTCAACTTATTATCCAAAAATTCTTATCCTCCCAGTCACAGCCATTACGTCTCTGGCACAGCCGTTACGTCTCTGGCAGGGCCTAACACAGTACAGACGACTCCAGCTACGGCCACTACAGTTTTACCAGAGACCCTATAATAAAGGAGACTGGTGAGCGGCTTAAGATCAAAGGTTCAAAGGTGTGAATCGCTCGGATGTTCCTTGCGGATCACGTGACCTCGAGCGGGAGACTTGAGAGAAAATTTCCCCAGATTGACGCCATTTTGTTTTTCGTTGAATATACTTCTTGCAATTTCTGGATTATTTTGAGGCTCACAGTTACAGTTCGTGTCTTTTATGCTTGAAACAGGGTAAGTAACATATTTATATACTTATTTCTGTCAACTTTATGCTGATATTTTCAATAGATTGTGAGAAATATTCTTTCAAAGTTTGTTGATTGTCGGTGCGAATTATTCGCCGGGATAGCTGGAGGGAAAATAGAACGATAGCAATTTGTACAACCAGTTTGTGTACACATGAAACAAGATATCTTGACAAAAAAAGATATTTTTTATGTTGTTGGGTTATATTCTTTCGTCTCTTGTATATTTCTCGACAATGTGTTACTATTTTGGATAGGAAATAATTGCAATTCTGGTTTTACGGCTGTCGAAAAATATGTAATTTTTCTAATTATCGGACAAATATGCAACCGATTGTAGCGCTTTACATCATTTTTTATGACCAATGGAAATTACTGTGTAAATCATAAGTAGTTCGAAAACTGCTTTGTGAAGTTGAAATGCGACTTTGTTCAGGTGAAATGATGGAAAAAAATGTTTGAAAAATGAACAAAACGGCGATTTGGCAGCGATTCATGGACGCGGCTGAAGTGGAGAACGTTGGAAGCGACGGCTGACTATACGACTCGAAATATGTGTTGTTTTAGCCAGCGTCAGCTAAAGTGTCTGATTCTTATCACTGCTTATCTTGGCGCAAGGAACATGCCTTCAAAGACACTAAGCCGCTCACCAGTCCCTTTTATTATAGTGTCCATGGTTTTAACTACAACCGTACCTACGAGCATCATCCATCAATCCTCCGGTCACGGTCCCGGAATGTCTTCATCAATTCCTGAGATGGTGGCAGTTCAGGGAAAATGTAATGTCCATGATTCCGCTACAATGGCCTCAGCCGGAGATGAATCTCTTTTCCGACGCATCACTGACAGGCTGTGGAGCTCACCTCGGAGACCTGCGACTATCTGGCAGATGGTCTCCACAACAGCGGACGCAGCACATCAATGTACTGGAGATCTCTGTAGTCAACATGGCAGTCGTCCACTGGAACTCTCAGCTATCTGGCAAGTCACTTCTGGTTGCCACAGACAACACAACAGTAGTGAGTTATATCAACAAGTTGGGGGGAACAAAATCCCATGCTCTGTTTCACGAGACATGGACACTTTTCGCTTGGGGGCAGACTCGTCAGTGCCAGATCCGAGCTCGGCATGTACCCAGACACCTAAACGACATCATTGGCACCTCCATACAGAAGCATTCCATCAACTGGCGTCGATCTGGGAACAGCCATTAGTGGATCTATTTGCGACGAGAGACAATGCCAAGTTACCGACCTTTGTCTGCCCAATTCTCGACCCACAAGCTTGGGCGGTCGACGCAATGTCAATCAGCTGGCACAACCTGCCCGCTTACGCATTCCCGCTGATAGCGTTTATACAGGAGTTGTTGACCAAGATCACGCACACACAGCTGCCTTATCCTGCTCGTAGTACTGTGGTGGCCGCACCGCCCGTGGTTCCCGTCTTCTAACCGACATGCCTCTGGGCCAACGACAAGGGATCCTACATCACGACCCGCAGTGTTACAAGCTTCACGTCTGCAGACTATCAGGGATTCCCTTGCAGACCAAGGCTTTTCAGGGTCTGCTGCAGAGGCGATGGCGGCAGCGAACAGACCGTCCGCTTCACAGCTATATCAATCCAAGTGGGCCTATTTCTGTGCATGGTGTGATTCCAGAGACATCTATCTCAACAATGCCTCTATTCCAACAGTAGCTGATTTCCTTCTACACCTTTATCAGGATAGGAAATTTCAGCCAAGCACCATAGAAGGATACTGCTCAGCATTATCCGAGTCCTTAAGTTGACTTCCGGAATCGCCATTGGACAAGATTGCAACATTTTGGCTCTTCTCCAGTCTCTCGCCTTGCAGTCTCGCCGGACACGTCAACTACTGCCGAAATGGGACCTGGACGTGGTACTAAGTGCACTTCTTCGTCCACCATTTGAGCCATTACAGTCCACCACAATCAAAGCTTTGTCCTATAAGACAGCTTTCCTGACGGCGTTCGCTCTAGACACCAGAATATCGGAGCTTCACGCATTGGAACGCAGCTCCCTGACATGGACGGCAGATTGGTCAATGATATCTTTCTGTCCGATCCCGGAGTTCATCGCCAAAAACGAGTCCACACATCAGGGACCATGCGCCCAGAGACTACCAGATTTCAGCACTGACAGACTTCGTGGGCTCGCCCGAAGAGGATAGACTATTATGTCCGGTCAGAGCCCTGTGTCACTATTCACAAAGAACAGATCCGACAAGAGGCTCTAGACGTCCCCTTTTCTTATCACTGCAACCAGGCGCATCGGCTGATATCACCAAGAACACGATCGCTGCCTGGTTGAAGAAGACGATATACTGGACTTACCAATTAGCCATCGATGCTCCTCTCTTGTCAAATGCATCGTCTCACGAGATTAGAGCCATCGCGAGGTCCGGGCCACTCTGGAAAAACTTACCGTTGAACGTTATTGTCGACGCCGACTTCTATCTAAGAGACATGTCTGTACAAACAGATAGACTGACTACGTTAGGCCCAATAGTTGCAGCCCAGCTCATAGTCCACTAGCTCTGTCAAAAGAAGATGGGGGTCGCCGTTTCAAGCAAGCAAGATCCGACACTTCGGTAAGCATGAACAAGCATACGATGCCGGAGATAAAGAGACTTCAAGGCATCTGGCGATAAGTAAACGGAGATTTGGTCGGTACAATACTCCAACTTTCACCGTATTACTTGTAATTCCTTGCGCTCCCTACGCCTCTATACGACATTGGAATTATCAGGATATTACTGGGCATACCAGATCTAGAAAATCAGAACAAAGGCGTGCTCCACACACAATCCAACCACGAGACTGCAAGACTGGCTCTCCAACCTCCTCTGTTGGGAGTCAGGCATACATTGATAGCAGGTGAAGATTTGAGCAATAAATATGAAACATTTAAAAACAATGTTGGTATTTATTATCAAATCAAACCGGCTATCAATCTTAATTTGCCCAATCCATCCTCCCCACTCGCTGCGGCCTTGCACCCCACGGGAAAAAGAGGACGGACATGGGCGGAGGTACGCAACCTAGCGGACAGTCAGGGGAGATAATTTCTATTGCAGGAGATCTCCAAATAGGAGAAATATGGCATACATTGATAGCAGGTTTGATTTGATAATAAATACCAACATTGTTTTTGAATGTTTCATTTTTAGTGGTGGATGCATAGTATTGAGCGGAGGTGAAAAAATACCACTGCATGGGATGATTGACATGTCTGTCATGTTGTAAGGACATCAGGCCATTGAACGGTCTGGATGAGAGGTGAACACGGTGCAGTTCACGTCGCTGAGACGGTACCGAGAAAGCCGCCTTCCTCTATGGCATTATTGTCCTGTCTTTGGAAAACTCGTTTTTCACCAGGACACGAAGTCCTCTTTTATACCACACCAATGTTGCCTTCTAAGCCAGTGAAATGCAAGCAGCTTCTGAGGTCGTGACCAGCGCATAAGGATCTGGACCAAGTCAAGTGGGGCTATTGGAAGTACGTGTAACATAGGCACGGGGTTCTGTACTCTTCCCAACATCATGCGCAATTAAGAATAGAATCCGTTTCCAGCGCTTTAACATTTCAGTAGGTACACATATTGGGTATCCCCGGAAAAGATATTGCTCTGCAGCCGAATGTGGTCGTGTGTGGCTTGCTTCAAGTTGAGAAAATACCGATGATCGCAAGTCGGCGTATATAAAAGGCTTCATGCGCAAAAGAGCCCGGAGCTTCCTTTGCCATATCATCCACATCAGCTAGTTGGAGTTCATAATGATGTTGCGATGCACTTTCTTTTACTGAACAAATTCTGTGCGATGTAGATAACCTGAGCCAGAAATGATTTCAACCTTTGGTCACCCGGCTGTCGTTTTTTTCATGAGGTTGTCGATGATGGCGACACTGTCCAGTACCAAGTTTCGAACTGGTGGGGTTGGACAGACCTTCTGCGAAGTTCGGCATGCATACGTCGATTGCCACTCCCTTTCACACCACAAGACCTATGCCATAGGTGTTGTGATCATGATGATCCAATGGTTCTGTTTGAACTGGCAGGTCCGGAGAGCAAGCAGATCAGCGGATGATCTCAGCGGGAAACCAAGTCTGGACAGATAACAAATCGCACATCCTCTCGTGTGCTAGCTTGGTACGGTAACGCGGGATCTCTGATGTGATAGAACACTGTCTGTCGATAGTGCGATGGTGCGTTCTCAGGTCGGCTGCTCGGTGTTTGTCTATTTGAAAGGGTCTGTAACCTGATGGGTATTGAAGTGATGACTGGCGTGGGGCTAAATGTTATTGAGTTTGTGAAGAAGGTAATCGGGTCTTACATATACGAGTTCAAGAATCTGCGTTAGGAAATAACATGCCGTGGTGGTGGGGGAAATGCCGGGGTACTGACAAGAAGTTAAACCACCCCACATGCCGATATTCTGACTATAATCTTATCAATAACACCAAAGAATCGCTTGAGTGGGTGGTAAGCTCCAGGCTTGTCTGACCCGCGCTGACGGTCGACTGGTTCGTCCATCAGGGTTGTTGTTGTTGTTGTTGTTCCGGACGTTCCTCCTTTCATCTAGGAGCACCCTCTTACAGAGGTACGGTATTTAGAAGCTTGCAGTAAACCATCTTCACGACATCAAGGTTTCTATTTGCGAGCCAAAGGCATCTATAATAGAGATACCCCTGGTTAGAGTGAGGATGGCAGTAAACCCACCGCTTACTAGGGTGGTCGAGACAGGGTCAGTAGCAAGGTCCCGTGCTGTGCAGGCTGTGCATGTAACTTATTTACAGTGCAGTGACACCTCCTGACTGTACATATATATCCGTCTCTTTTTCTGACCATCTGACCAGGTTGGTGCGATGTGCTACCGTGAGAGAATTCATATAGTGGCTCTAATTGACAGTGGGTAGGCCTATTATTAACTTTCCCAGGTGACATCGCTGGCGAGTCATTAGCGTAGCAACTATTATCGCCCTCAGTTCCTATTACCCTGGACACTGATCAGACCAGCCAGTATAGCACCCAGTCACCCATCCAAGTATTGACCGAGCAGAACGTTGCTTAACTTCGGCGATCTAACGAGAACTGGTGTGCCCAACGCCATACGCCGTTGTCGACTGGAGAGATAACGTAAGACACGCAGTAGCAGACACCAGGGTACAGGGGAGCTATAAACATACACCATAAATTCCACTTGTCCTTCGAGAGTTTGGAGCGCTTTTTGAAGCGACAATCCCACTTTGTCTATGCCTGACTGTAGGTTGACCCCGACTCCGGTGAGCACCGATTTGATAGACTTTTAACATGGTGTGAGGGGACTCATGAATTAATCGAACTTGGCCCCTTATGAAATATATGTCTGGCCTCGGCATCGTTCTGCGCTGAATACTCGTTTATAGGGATAATAGTCTTCCGCCGATTTTACCGCAATCGTAACTCGTAAATTATCCCTTCCAGCGGTTGAGTCGCGCGGGGTATCGTTTGATCACATGTATTTGTTGTTTCTTGAACTTTCCTTCGGCTTCACTGGTCACCTAGATGGATGGCGTACGGGTGTGGGCGTTGGGCTCAAAATACTTCCGTGATACGTGTGGTCGTTGCCGTCCCCTAAACTGATGCACCGTCGATTTGAACTGTTTTTCATGCAGGTATTTTGACATGCAATTGAACTTTTCCACGACGGAAACCTCACACCGTTGTACGTGTAAAGCACCTTTTTGTCTTTCAGTAACATGGAAGGCTTGTCAGTTTGCAAAGATAGTGGTTTGCTCCGCCTATGCAATTATAATGAGCTGCAATTATAATGAGCTGTCCACACACTCCATTTATATCTCGTACTATTTACATGTATATGAATATTAAATTAAACCGCTCGTAATAATATAATAATAACGTAAACGTTCTTCTATATATTCCTCCTTAAGTCAGAATACAAAATGATTGAAAATACAACATGCTGAGGTCACTGAGCATGAAATTTCAACCAAAATGACGTTCCCGATGATGTGACTCGTCTGCCAAGTTCCGATATTCCTCATTTGTACTCTCTCGTGAAGGCAAAAAATACATGTAAAAGAAGACCTCTTCGATACCCAAACCCACGCGACTGATTGATGACATCCATACACAATGAAAATAAGTTATTGGTTGAAGACACCATAATTTTCTTCTCAACAAGACGTCACATAAATTGGCGAAATTACAATGCCTGGGTTTTGCTCATAAATACCATCAAAAGTCTGTCGAGCTCCGCCAAAATACTGCTTTGACAAATGTCGATTGGGATATTGTTGTTTTTTTGTTTCTCTAAGGCATGTTGGATGATGACCTTATAGTTAAACGCTGGGTCGTTGACTAGCAAAGCAAAAGCTGGTGTCGCACGCGTCAGTCGGAGTTTCATGGGCACTCCGTTCAAGAAGTAGCCATCATCCGGTCGACTGGTGTTGCGTTTCGGGTGGCAGATCTTTTACTCGTTTGACCCTTTGCCGACAGAGACGCCTCCCGCTTCTTTGGTTCGGTGAGCTAGCGTATATAATTCCGCTTAAGCCTGTGCTAGGGGCCCTGTGGATACTTCAGTCTCCACATGAACAGCTGCAATAAAAGCGCGGCTGAGATACAAGGCTACAACCGAGAATTCACCGTATTCTCGGGTCTGAATGTGAGGCACCGAGGGAAGCTTTCCTGTGGAGTCCTATGGTTGCTTTTTAGTCGCCAGACGTCGTCAGTTTTTCCCATCTCTTGTATATCGCTCCAATTCGACTGCCTCTCGTACGGTGACATGGATGTTCGCCTAATGCAGTGCTTGTACACCACAGGCTTGTTTCTCCTATCGCTTTGACAAAAGTTTTGACGAAACTCCCGACAATCTTCCCCAGTCCGTGACCCCGTTGAATGCACCTGCCTTTAAAAACTGGCATCTCATTTCTGGCTTGTTTGGTATAAAATTCTACATCGTTGTGTGCTTCGCACTGAAAAGCACCTCCATCATGCAATCTTAGGTGATCGGGCCTGTCGAAAATGAAGTGTCATGTCTTGTCTTGTTCTTGTCTTTTTGAATTTGGTGCTAATACAACAATATGGAATATGGAATAGGTCTTTGGATTATGGACGCGGATATTCTCTAATGGACGACGGCTGAATTATGAATGACGGACCAGACGCTTGTAATTGGACATTCACAGTGGGTGGGATAGAGTACGGGGATTGCATGGCTGTTTGTCGCTAAGGTGGCGCCGAGATACCCGCCTTTTTTGCAAGATCATTCACTTCTTCCTTTTTCACCAGCAATCGCTTTTGTACCAGGGTACTGAGATCTGTCAATATATTGCTGCAACTTGGTCTTATGTGTCGGCGAAAGAGGGACTTATTTGAAGATATCGTACCCAATCTCACACAGACAACTCACTCACACTAGTCCGAACCAAGTCAGGATAGGCTCTTGCATATAGCTCCAATTCAGCACCCTGCGTCTAGGTACATTCTTCCATACTCGAGCTGACATGGTGCACAAATAAGGCTGAGGCATCTGTCGCGTCTCTGTTTATCTTTTCTGCGTGTACACGTATTGGATCTCCCCTAAAAGGATCTGCACCGCAGCCAGAGATAGGCGAGAATGACTTTCTTCGCGTTGAAGAAAAATGCCCGTGCGATAGTCGCATTTTCAAGGCGTCCAGGGTAAATTTATCTCCCCATGTGACCGGTATCTCTCGGGTTTTTAAACACCACTAGGTAGTTGGCATTCAAACCGGTTCCAGTGCTTTTTGTTTATACTGCATTGGGTGCAAAGCTGGGACACCCGAGCTTCGGCCTCTGCTATGAGGTCATCGAAGACTACCAAGATGGTTCTGCGACGTACCAATTGAATGCATGTTGCCGGCGGGTGTCAATGACTGATTTACATCTGCTTGAGTGATACTTTGCTCTGGTAAATCTGGTACGTCTGATCTCTTGTGTGTCCTGTAGTCGGTACACTTGGGGCGTTCGACCGTCTCACCCGAGACCCGGTAACTTTGGGTTTGGTGGTCGATATCTTACTATGTGTGGTCGGTTCAATGTCGTGTGGAACTGAATGTCAATCGTCCTGTCGATGGACTTACGTGTTGCTATGGTGGACGTGGTATGAATCTGCTCCTGACTGACAGACGTGGAGGGTTGGTTCATTTTACCGAGTTGAGAGATGAAGATCGCCACTTCGTAAAACACCCTCAGATGTGTTAAAAAACACACCACAGCGCCCACTTGTCTTTTTCGGATTTGCAGTTTCAGAGGCAGTCACTCTTTGTCCATGTCCTAGGGTAGACTGAACTTCGAAGAGGGTGGAGGTTCGCTTTTTATCCGTTTCACCTGGTATGAGGGAACCCATGAATTAAACGATTTAGGTCAGTTTTGTCGAGGTTATACGTCGTGACACGGCATGCACATACGGAATTTAGTCTCATTGTTTGTGGGAAAGAAGAATATGCTTTTGGCGTTCAGAAAAGTTTGGAAGGCTCTATTGAGGAATTTCCTGCAATAGTCGGTTTGCAAATATAAAGGCTTGGTATCCGTATCTCTCGTTTATCTGTAACGGTTCGACTGTCTTTGAGAGGTGACTGTCCTTGAGTAATTTCACCGGGCTCATCAAGCGCGTCGTCTATAGCACGGGCTCATGCCAAGTCGTCTGCTGACTGGTCGTCCTCTGGAATTAAGCACCTGGTCCACATCCGTCTCGGCATTTTAGAGAGTGGACTGTAAAACAGGTGGGGTGAATGCAGCTTCTCCCATTCATCTGAGTCAGTTGAGTGAAAGGGCCGCCACGCATGTAGACATCTGAGTGGGTAATGGGGCTGTCCAGTTCGTCTGACAACGTCTGTTTAAAGTTGGTCCATTCATCACCGGACAGACGAATGACAATCGGTTGTTGTGTTGGGCCCGCATCAAAGACCTCCCCGATATACAACCCGACCTCAGTGTGAGACATTGTCGATTGTTATAATAAAATGTAGATGCATTATGTAGCAAACAGTTTTCAGTTCTCCCTCATATTTGAAGGGGATTATTCCCAAATTATCGAAAAACTCTGCGTGTTTGTCATTCTCGAACCATATAGCCATCCAATTGTTGCCGGATTTTCTTATTGGATCGTTATTTACAATATACGCAGAGGGATGGGTAGAACGATGTACGGTATTGTATTTACTGCATTGTATTCAGTACGCTATGGTTGAGGTCAAATTCCTAAGTTATTTCGCATGCCAACTCTGTCAAATACATTGTTAAATTCCCGGTTCGGACAAGATCACGTTCCTGAATCTGTCAACTTCGAAGACACTCGGATAATTGTAAGAGACCATACAACTCAGTTCCGGGGAGAGGGCTAACGGTGTCTAACGCGAATCCGTTCAACGTGTATATATTCGTGAATAAATCTATTTCTATATCATTTCCAAAGTTCTCTCTCGGCTGGTTAAAGGTGTCTAACACCCTCACGTAGACGGGGATGCACTGGGACAAGGCTGCAATTTCAATGTCATATGTAGGTACGAAATGTCGATGCGGTACGCCCACTCCGTTTACATAAACATCTATGACCGACAGGGAGGGGAGTTGAAAAGTTTAGTGGATTCTTCTGGTAGTTCTCGGATGTAGCTTTGGCTGAGATAAAACCCACGAATAAACGAGTGGGTATAAGGTTTTAACACACATCATCCCATACATAACTTATTTGTTCATTGCCAATAGACGCTGTCTTGACCAGTTTTCTCATAAACTGATATTTGGCGGTCGCCCCCTCCAATTAACGCATTCATTTGTCCTAGAACTAATCCTGGTGTTATCGTTATCGTCATAACTTTGAAGTTAATGTCATTGAGCACGATTTTGTAGGAGGGTCTTTCTTATGATGACATGAACAGAATGCAGTCGGAGTTCTACACATTCCAAAAGACAATCATAGTATACATAAACATAGGCTAGTTTCCTGCAAGAGAGAAGCGGTCAACAGTTTTCAATGATGCCGGCAAGACATCACGATTGATGCAAAGCATCTTGCATGAACGTAAGAATGTATGTATGTAGCCATGGTATTTTATTTTTCCTGTAAAGAGAGATCAATTTTAGATCACATGGTATGCAAAGTGCGGTCGTTGCTTCGATGTGTTCTTTTTGTAGTATTGGGTTGTTGTTTCTCGAGATTAAAGTTGGATCTAGCTCGCTCAGCTATAGATGCAACTCCCCTACCCTGCTCGATGGATTATCAATCTATGGAATCTTACATTTGCAAATATATGTCTTACAAGTGTCACCCGTTTAGAAATAATGAAATTTGACGAGCAAAATCTCAACACTGCGCATGAATTTCTCTTGTTAAATATGTCATGGGTGTAAAACCTCAGCAGTCAGACAGCAGCCAGCATACAGATTCACATGCTATCAAGGGATCGTCATAATGCTGAGGTAGATGGAATGTTTACTGGTCGATTGTTGATCATCGAATGACGGTTAGATGCTGCTAGTTAACTTATATAGGGAGAGGATCGTTTCTTTATGTAAAGAGTTATTTTTTTCTTGGCTCTTTGATTAGGTTATGCATAACCGAAACTGCTACTGCTACTGCTACAGAGTCCTGTGAGACTATATATACTAGTAAAAATGATGGTATATATAGCACCCGTGTGGTTCCCGGGTGTGAAAAGGAATAGGATCCAACGTCGTGATATGACTGGAAAAAAAGTTAAAAGCGACATTAAATCATATTCACTAACTCACTCACTGGTATATATAGTGATCGCTTGGCTGAAATAAACAATTTCTCTTCTAGGAATCTTCTTACAGAACATGATCCATTTCATCGCTCCAACAGGGGTCCTTCGCTATTCCCGGTTAGGGTATTCTGGCATAGAGAGCAATATATGTATACATTTTCCTCTTCTGTACTCTGACGTTCTGTAGTTCTATCGAATATAACGATAGACCGCAATGCAGTCAATGTTAATGTTAATGGTTTCAATTGAATTCTAAAATCCCATCCATTATTTTGAGGATAAATTGATTGACACTCCGTGAAACGTAACACCTCACGTTGACTCATGATGATGACAAAAGTTGTGAAGTTCTGGGTATTAGTACTACAGTTCATACTTTCTCTTGATCCATTACTCTCGTTTGAACGAAGTATGATCTGTATTGTGGTGATTGTAACTAAAGACAAGTGATGATATTAGGGGTGACTTTACTTTCCCAGTCAAATATGTT
This sequence comes from Hanleya hanleyi, assembly GCA_036873755.1. Classification (NCBI taxonomy): domain Eukaryota; kingdom Metazoa; phylum Mollusca; class Polyplacophora; order Lepidopleurida; family Hanleyidae; genus Hanleya; species Hanleya hanleyi. The sequence continues at coordinate 19,880 of JAVTVY010000592.1, forward strand.
GTTAAAATGATGGTTTAGTTGCATATAAGTCACTTTTTACCGTTTCAGTGGTTATCCAAGAAGTTGATGAAGTTGACCAGCCTTTGCATTTGAAAAAGTTTCCATTTTGCTTCGCCGTTTTAATTTTTTTAACTTGATAATAATCATATGCAGATTACGTAACTACCTGCAGTTCCCATTCCTAGACGGCCCCTTTCAACTTTTCAGCAATTATGTCAGTCTATTTATAAGCAACTGAATTTCTAGGTAAACGATTACTAATCTTTCGGTAATTCCATACTTGATCACCGATTTTTAACTTGTACTTTGGTATCTTTGGCGTGGAAACTGATCCATACAAATTCAATCGAACTTAACCTTAATTGCCGATATGTATTTCATCGGGGTCAATTTAATGCTTCAGTGGTAGGAAAGTTATACCACTTCACTAATTGTCGATTAACTATTGTCGAGTATTTTAGGCGGTAAAATATTTAAATTGTCGGGTTTTCAGAGTACGATTCTATTTATTTTTTTTTTTGACAACGGATGCCTTCGTCTGGTTGGAGGTGCGATGAAAATTCAAACATTTCGATCTGAGGTATGATTGAAATACTCAGTGTGTAAGTATAGCGGTTTGCGTCCTTCTTTGAATATATAGTCGAATGCTAGATGATATTTCACCAGTTTTATTTTTAACTGACACTGCCCAAGCGTATTTTAAGAGCACATCTATACACGATAAAATGTATTTGTTGTTTTTATTTTATTATTCCATGACGCTATATCTACCAAATCTGCCTGCCACACATAGTCTACTCCTCCAGATAGTGCTCAGTTGCGGGGAAAATTTCTTCCAGCACTTTTATGAAGTGTACCTTGCTTTTGTAGCCATTCATGTATTTGCTTGTATGATATATTCTCCTATTCTGTCGACTCTTGCGATAGAGTAGTTTGACACTGATATACTCCACTTCACTGTTAGGTTTGTAATATATATTCTGCAAGTATTCGTCTACGTCAGCCATGATTTAATACTTTGATGGTCGATGTACATCTAATGTTGTTTACGTTGCTGGAATTGTTTAACCAGGTCATCCTCATTCATAATAGTGATAGCCATTTCTGTGTGAGCGTATACATGCTCCTTCCATTCCATCATCGTACAGTGGTGATTTCGTTGGCACAGTTTGTTTTTATCATCGTGTTGATAATAGACACTAGGCGAGATGCGTAACAATCCTTCAGGATGGCATTCATTCCGGTGTCCTAGATTCATCCATGATTTGCTCTATTCCACTGTTCGCAATTTTTCTGCAGGCTGTCATGCTTCAGTGTAGTATCAATGTCCTCCGCTTTGACTTTAAGTTACTCCCACAGTTTAATGTCGAGAGTGAATCCGGTTTTGATGAGATAGATACGCTTGGGGTTCCATTCAGTTTTACTACATCAGCGGAGATTTATCTGGCTTCTTTCACTGAAAGTGGTATGGTTCATGTCAACATCATTCTTCAAAGTTAGGTCCTGGGGTGGAGATGTTAGCTTTCGTCGTTAGCGTTATAACTCTGGACGTTGTTCAACGTCTTACCACTGGGCCATGTTCCGGGGCTTCTTTCACTGTGCACCTATTGTAGTAGGTATTCCCGATATGTTATATTTTTACAGTTCGGGGTGTATATGCAGATAATGTGGCAAACCCCGCGATAAAAAAATATGGTCCAACCCGACGATAAAATATACGAGCGAACATTCATACACATTCACCCGCTCGACAAATATATGTAGGTTTATTGTTTTGGTGGGAAATTTAAGTCGTACGACGTCGGGCATTACAGGTTAGTGTTTCTGGGTATTCTTGCATTTACCAGGTTTACCCCATGTTGTGGCGCTCGCTCCATCAGACGTCCACGATGCTCAGCCATTAACATCAGATGACTTATTTGTTTGATCTAACCGTCATCACAGCTCCCGAGCTAGCGTATCTGATTCCGCTGAAGCCGATGCTAGGGGCCGTGTGGATACTTCATAGTCTCCAAATGAACAGATGCAATAAAAGCGCGGCTGAGATACTAGGCTACGTCCGAGAATCCACCGTATTCTCGGGTCTGAATGTGAGGTGCCGAGGAAAGCTTTTCTGTAGAGTCATATGGTTGCTCTTCAGTCGCCAGACAGCGTCAATTTTTCCCACCTCTTGCATATCGCTCCAATTGTGTCATACTTTTTCCCTTCTTGTTTGGAAAACACAAATCTGATCGTTGCCCACTCGTAACACGAAAACCAATCAACCAATCAGAGCCAGAGAAAATAGGTGTCTTTTTGTTTGAGCCAAAATCGGATTTAGATAGACGAATGCCGTTGAGTTTAGCGGCTGGATAGAGGGCAGACGATGCACTATAGGATTAGCACCAAATTCAAAAAGACAATCATAGTATACATAAACATATGCCGCGAGTTTCCTGCAAGAGAGAAGCGGTCAACAGTGCTCAATGATGCCGGCAAGACATCATGATGTACCAAAAATATCAAATCCGTATCGCTGATCAGTATTCTTAATCCATAATATTCGTTGTAAAGTTGTCATCTAGAGAATGATGTATCTCAGTCACGCCTTGGTTGTGACTGTTCATATGAGCACCATGAGAATCTTGAAGTACATGGGTTTATACGGCCCCTAGCCCCGGGTTAAGCGGAATTAGACACAAGTTACTAACGTAACGCCATAGATCTTGCACGCTACGCTCGTATTTTGTTATCAGCATGTGATATGTATCGCCAAATTTGAGTGGAGGCACTTAGTGGTATAGCCCTGTTTTATAAGTTTCTGCAACAATGTTTTTTGACGTTGATTAAAATCGTCACATTTAACACAGGATCTAGCAAATGCTACTAGGCGAGATGTATACGCCATATGCAGGTACCACTGGAATATTACTGTTCAGAAAGGGATAGTTCACCACGTCGAAAGTGTAATCATTTCTTTTGTCATCAAGTCGCCGAGAGAGAAGGCCCGCTTCATTTTTATAGAGATATAGGTCTAAATGTGATGTGCCTGTAGGGCTATCTGTAGTTTCCTGCAAATCCAGTGAAGGTGGATATATATCCTTCACGGCGTCATTTATATAGCGATTATCCACAGCGAGAAGATCGTCTATATAGCGTTTGGTGAATGAGAAGAAACGGGCTTTGAATGGATCTGTTTTTGAAAGCGCCTGCATATAGTCATATCCATAACAGAACAGATATAGGTCAGCCAACAGGGGTGCACAATTAGTACCCATTGGGATACCTATATGCTGTTGATATATTGTGTTGCCAAATTTCACATAGATTTTTTAATGAGAAATTCAAGCAACTCTATAAATAAAGAAACATCTCATGAATGATATCTCTTGTATGTAGTAGAGCTAAGAATGCTTTTTGGCCTCCTACATAAATATATCTACGATCAGTTTTCTTGAACACAGATATATTAATGAACTTCGACGGTTAATAAGGTCCTGATGAGGGATTGTAGTATAGAGAGTCGAGAAATCCCATGTGGATACATGACTGTACGGTATGTGACTTTAGCATCAAGTTCTTCCATAAGACATTTTGAGTTTTTCAATATCCACATACATTCAACGCCAGAGTTTTTAGAAACAGTGGCACAATACCTTTCCCAAAATGCTTTTAACTCCTGAAGGGCTGTTCAGGTAGTGCAGCTTCTAGAACCAGCTATGAATCTAGCTTTGTATGGTGATTTATGCATTTTGGGAGTCCAGTATACTTTTGGTATGTCGTTTTGCTTGGTTGGAAGACAAATACCTCTTTCCTGATGACTGATGAAGGACACATGTGTATGGTGTATTGATAACAAGGTCGATGTTCCTCTGTGAAAGGTTTCATTGGGTTCGGTATCCATTGTATATATCCTGGCAAGGGCGGATCCAGCCAAAATTCATAGGGGGGGGTCGACTATCACAGCCCAACAGGCGAGGGTCCAGGGGCGGCCTAGGCCCCGGAAGCTCCGGGGTCCTAGATCGCCGGAGATGCGTTCTGAGCGTTTTCCCGGAAATAAAACTGATCATAATGTATGCGGATTTATGGTTCTATTTTCACGATTTTCCCGCAATTATAAGCACCCATCGATATTGAAAAAATCGCACCTCATGCCTGCATCCATTTGACTTTCTAGTTATATTTAAAACATACAAAACGATGGCATTTAGTTTCTGAAAGGGAAACCAATATGCCTACAGATACGGTTCATTCACAAAAAGATAAAACAAGGAAATCCTCACAGCCCAACAGGCGAGGGTCCGGCCCCGGAAGCTCCGAAGTCCTAGATCTCCGGATATGCGTTCTAAGCGTTTTCCAGGAAATAAATTCGAACATACTGTATGCAGATTTATGGTTCTATTTTCACGTTTGTTTCGCATTTATAAGCACGCATTGATATTGTAAAAATCATACTTCATGCCTGAATCCATTTGACTTTCTAGTTGTATTTAACAGATAAAAAATCGAGGAACTTTACATCATGGAACATTAGAACCAGTATGATACCGATTCATTTACACAAAGCTAAACTAAGCGATCCTCATAGCATGACAGGCGAGGGTCCAGGGGCCGTCTAGGCCGCGGAAGTTCCGGGGTCTCAGGTTGCGGGAGATGCGTTTTACACGTTTTCCCGGAAATAAATCTGAACACAATGTAGGTAGATTTATTGTTCTATTTTCACATTTGTTTCGCATAAACACGCATCGATATTGAAGAATATGCCTGACTCCATTTGACTTCCTGGTTTAACACAAACAAAACAGGCCTATAACACACCACTACACGTGGTGCGCTCGCGGCGATAATATCTGATTTTAGAGACATATTGAAACTCCAACTTAAATAGTACACTCACAAACTACATGAATAGATGATCTGTTTAATACATATATAGATACTCTAATTACATAATCCACATTCATTTAATTTACATATCATTTCAAGACATTATTTCTACGTGGAATCCCAGGGTTCGCTGATCCCTCAATTTTTTATTTTTTTTTTAAGGTTTCATGGGTCCGGACCCCCCTGACCCCCCCCTAGATCCGCCCTTGCCTGGGTTGACTGAGCCTAGCCGTATAGTCTATGGCATCATCGTCCACCGTGGGAGGGCTACGGGTGTCAAGTGTCATGTGTCATATCGTTCGCGGAGGTGAGTACCGGATAGTCTCTTTCCTTGACGCAGTTGATAATTTGCTCATTGGTTTCTGCCGCCGTGCCACTTAGGGCACGAGTCCAGCCAATTGAATGGTTGACTTCTCGTCCAGTGTAAATAGCTGGTCCACAATGGGTACCACTTTATTGGAGGCCGTCCACAGATCAGGATATAGAGTGGAACTTCGTGTGTGATCCTGGTAACGTCCCACACGTGTGAAGAATGGTACGTAGATGGCATTCTCCATGTGGATGAGGTTCCCGTCGAGTTCACCGCAAAACACCCATTTAAATCTGGTCCAACCGTCATGGTGTAGGGTAACCATATTTGAGGTGGACTCTGGGCCCGACCAGCAGACATCTCGATCTTTCAATGGTGATTTTATCTTCATAGACGTGTAACCCAACCTCAGGTGTAAGGGGTAGGATAGCTTGCAGAACTCTTGATGTGGGGGAGCAAATGACGCCCTATGAATGACACAAACTGTCACTGACCCCCGAATTTATACCTATCGCCCCCAGAATGTAAGTTCAAACAGTATAGCCCCGGGTGTATGGTCCGTATGACTCAGCCTTTTATTAACCGGGTGTAAAAGATGACTTTTGAACCCCAGTATCCCCCGGAAATGACCTTTGAACCGAATATGACTTTGAACCCGGAAATGACCTTTGACATCACCCTTACCTCAATTTTCGTGAATTTGCGGTTTATATACTACTGATCTCAGACAGATTTCCGTGCAAATGCGGTCGTTTTTATGGGGCCAAAGACTAGCAATATGAAGAGAACGTCAAATAGCGACTTTGTCTTGATTCAAGATTAAACTTTATTGTACGAACACCCGTTAGGGTGTTTACATGAAAATAACAGAATAATAAAACCAACTAAAAAAAAAAAAAAAAAAGAACAACAACAAATTGACACATATAGCAGCATGATAAAACATTGGGGCAATTATGGCGGGTACTGGTCCATACGGTTTGAACTTGGATTTGCCGCCATATACCAGTTGTTTACTGTATTGGATGATTACTACGTATCAGAATAAATTTTGAGGGGATAAATAACACGGTATCATACGAACACGGGGTAAGAATAGTGCGCTGTTCTCCTCCATTCGCTGTTGTTCTTTTTTATTTCAGAAAATGATTTTACTTTTTTCTTTATAAATGATTGCAGAGAATCCTGTTCCAGGAATTTTGTCAATCTCTATGTACGATATCTGATTATTTGGACATTTGATCTACGAGAGCGCTATATATAGATGATAGCATCTATAGACGCTTGCGTACAGCCGATGTAATAGTCCGAGCTTCCTATACCCTTCTCGCCAGACGACCGAAAATTTCTGAGAATTGCCAGACTATCTATACATCTAAATTGTTTCAGAAACATTTTTTCGCGGGGGTATAATGTACCGTTTTCACGATCACTTTTGATTATTTGCTTTTGAATACTCATAACGGATTTCCAAGGAAGACAGTAAATTCCGCGAATCTCATCTAGTCATGCTTAGTTATCCCCCTTCGCTCATGCGCTCGTCAACAGGGGGCGGTAAATTGTGTCGGAAAGTGAAAGAAAACGGAAGATCGGATTATGGACGTTAGTTCGGACGAAGATCCTGCTGCAGAAAATGCTGCTGTGGATGGTCTGATCGTCCTTTCATCGGATGGTAATGAGTTGGTTTTAAAGTTTAATGATCAAGGATTAAATTAGACTCACTAAAAGTCAGAATACTGTCATTTAGAAGGGCATATTTACCAAAAAAATTGACCGCAAATTCCTGGAGTTGACCATAAACAAACTTAGCCTTGAACTTCTGCTGCACTGCAGCGTTGCTTCACTATCAACGGTTTTGCCTTTTCCAGTTGCCAATCGTTCCAATCACGCGTCGACGCTAGCAAGATGTTGTCGTTGGTGATATTCGGGAGTAGATGAAGAAAACCATCCAACTTATGTACGGTACGGGTGTCCGACCAGTTATCGGACAGGACAGTTATCGGACACGCATCTCGAGCGCACGTGTTGTGCTCGTGATGACAAGGCAATAATATGTCAGAACAAAGGGGAGATCATTTCTAATTGTTATGCAAAATATAGAATTATAGGTAGCCACGAAAGTCGAAAAATTTAAATCTAACATTTTTGTTTTCATTAAAATTCGAAATTTCTCGTGTTGTGGCGGGGTGCGAAATTCGATCTACCACCTTGTCTTCCCGATCTCGCTCTCAAGCAAATACGTATAGAAATTGAACAATGATCATATCATCTTAAACGACAGAACTTCAACTAACGACTGTCATGCACAAAACTTGAAAATACATTGTACTTCAACGTCAAATTCTTGTTCACGATGGGTGTCCGATAACTGGTACTGTCCACGGCGGGAACGGAGCTGAAAAGTCGAGTTAAAAATAGCTCTCGCACGTGCAGAAGGGAGTTACGTCATGGACGGAATTCATAACGGAAGATAGCCGACGAGCTCAGCAATCATCGTGTCAGTTTTCATGTCATTTCAAGAAGTACTTTTTTATATATTCCAAATAAACCACGAAAATTGTCCGATAACTGGTCGGACACCCGTAGTTCAAGAAACCCTGCTCAGTGCTGACACATTTAATTTTCTTGACAAGATGACATAGCAATATGTCAATAAAGTGGAATGTCAGCATTGACTGAAAATCTTTTCCACGGTCTGAATGAAGTTCCCTTGCAGTTCCCTTGCAGTGACAATGGGTCCGCTTGATAACGTTTCAGTGAAGTCATGCTAAAGATCGTGATCTCACACGAGACACAAATTTGAAATTGAAGCTAACGTGTGGAGATTCGGCAGTTTTGAATCCCAAATGCCTTGTGAAAGGCTCAATTGTGAATGGATATCGCAAAACTGTCAACAGACAGCAATCGATATTTGACGGTTTGACTCCCCAGTGCTCATTGCCTAAATACTTCTCGTCTTGGCAATGGTGTATATGTCTCATGAGCGCATTCATATGTTGGTAAAATTCTAAATAAAACACAATGTCCTCAGACTTATTCACCCAATGGCCCCGTGGGAGTCCCGGGGATTGGCCTGGGGGGGTGTAGGACAAAACCCCCAGCGGACAAAACCCCCTAGGACAATACCCCCACCGGACATAACCCCCATCGGACATAACCCCCACTGGACAAAACCCCCATCACATATTATTTCCTGTGCTATTTTAGCAATAAAAGAAATAACATGGTAAATGGTAAAAGAACTCAAGACAAAGTTATTTGATGTTATAACATATTTATTAATCTTTCAATACTTGTGTAGCCTACTATACAGGCTACCCTGTTCTTACATGACCAATAATTGGAAGTAATTTCAGTTTCTCACTAGCACATTATTTCACCCCAAACGAAGTTTTTCACTAGCACATTAGCACATGCTTTTCAGTAGCAGATTTTCACACCAAACGAATGTTGTGTCCAACTCCTCTCAGCAATTCTTGTACTGTCTTCCGACCATCTCTGACATCCACACATAGATTAATTGAAGATTAATGGTCCACTCATTGTTTGGTATTTGTTTAGTGTACACCAGTCGTTATAATTCTTATAGCTGAAATTTATGAATTTCTATATTAAAAATGTAAAAATTCTGTCTGAAATAGCTATTTTGGGGTGAGATGGGGGTTTTGTCCGACTTTTCAATTTTGGGGGTTTTGTCCGTGGGTGTTTTGTCCTAGGGAGTTTTGTCCGTGGGTGTTTTGTCCTAGGGGGTTTTGTCCGTGAGGGTTTTGCCCTAGGGGGTTTTGTCCGCTGGGGGTTTTGTCCGGATCTTGACGTACTGTAGAGGCGACTAACTGGGGCACCCGTTAGGTTCCCAGGTGTGAAAGGAATAGGACCCCACCTGTGTGGTTTTCAGGTGTGAAAAGGAATAGGAAGCAAATGGCATGATATGAATGACTGAAATAGTGTTGAAAGCGATGAGAATCATATTCACTCTCTTACTCAATGGATAAACCGGTCTGAATTCAGTCTATCGGCAGGGCTTGTCATTAGAAGGTTGTAGGCATTAATTCCTTTTGCCCTACTTTCCATAAATGTAATTTCTGTACTTGTAATGCTAAATTTCACTTCTGGTGACGGTATACTTCCTTTGGTTTCACCTGCTAACTTCACCTGCTATCATCTCCTGAATTCGAGATCCAATTGTTTACACCCATTTACTGATCATTCAGTGGAAGGATTTCTATGAAGTCCTGCAGCAGAAGTGCACTTTCCTTTTTGATGGTGTCTTGTACCTTGACCCCCATCTTCACAACAATGCTGATATTCTGCAAGACCAGCCTGGCTTTAGCATTTTTATGACTATTACATGTGTAACTCTATAGAAAAGCCCTGGGAACATGATTAAATGGTTGTAATCGATTCAGTTCAAGACTGGAGAGATAATAATTGGCTAGACATGAGTGTCCATGCCTCTCTTCCCTACAACCTAAGGCGATTTCTGTAAAGAAACTTACTCTATATAAATGCCCCCTGTGAACACCATTAAATGGTTGTATAATCAGGGGTGTTTATAAAACGAAGACCGAAGACCGAAGACCCAAAAACGAAGACCTTTCCCCAAAAGAGCCCTTCAAGTGGGTCTTCCATCTTCGGTCTTCGTTTTATCAATGGCCCTATCAAAACACATGGGCGTTTATAAAACGAAGACCCTGACATTTTTCGGCCGGGGTAGGGCTGTGAGGGCCCAGGGGTGAGGGGAAGCAGTAATCAAGGTCCGGCGGGAAATTTGGTCCGCTTTTAATGCCCAGACCGGACGATAATTCCCGATCGATTATAACTCGATAATAACGTCCGCCCTGTGTATTGCTAGATACAGGGTCTTCCATCTTCGGTCTTCGTTTTATCAATGGCCCTATCAAAACACATGGGCGTTTATAAAACGAAGACCCTGACATTTTTCGGCCGGGGTAGGGCTGTGAGGGCCCAGGGGTGAGGGGAAGCAGTAATCAAGGTCCGCCGGGAAATTTGGTCCGCTTTTAATGCCCAGACCGGACGATAATTCCCGATCGATTATAACTCCATAATAACGTCGGCCCTGGGCATTGCTGCATACAGGGTCTTCCATCTTCGGTCTTCGTTTTATCAATGGCCCTATCAAAACACATGGGCGTTTATAAAACGAAGACCCTGACATTTTTCGGCCGGGGTAGGGCTGTGAGGGCCCAGGGGTGAGGGAAGCAGTAATCAAGGTCCGCCGGGAAATTTGGTCCGCTTTTAATGCCCAGACCGGACGATAGTTCCCGATCGATTATAACTCCATAATAACGTCGGCCCTGGGCATTGCTGCATACAGGGTCTTCCATCTTCGGTCTTCGTTTTATCAATGGCCCTATCAAAACACAGGGGCGTTTATAAAACGAAGACCCTGGTATTTTTCCGCCGGGGTAGGGCTGTGAGGGCCCAGGCGTGAGCGGAAGCAGTATTCAAGATCTGCTGGGAAATTTGGTCCGCTTTTAATGCCCAGAGCGCACGATAATTACAGATCAATTATTACTCGGGAAGATAAAAGTACTCTTAGTTTAAAGCACAGACATGTGTCTTGGAATTTCTAGATTGGGTTATGTCCGGAGAAATCATTGGTACCGATCTCGAAGTGGTACTCTTCATCATAAAATGCGAATGTGATAATATGTAAATTTTCAGGTATAAAAAAGGGGATATTCGAAAATATTAATGAATCTGTCTCAGTGTATAAGAAAGGCAATTTGGATTGTTGAGTTGCTTTTTTCTCGGACATCTGCTGATTCTTTGCAAGGCCTTTATGGCTAGATGTGTTCCATTTCAAGAGCAGGATTTTACCCGCTTTAGCAATGAGCACTTTAAAACAAGCACGCCAACGTCGAGTTAACCCCATCAGCTGGAATCTCTGGAACTAACTTAGGCTACATACGTTGGAGACCGATCGAGCTCTGCGCGTGAAAGAAAGGGTTAAAGAACAAAGGCGACTCGTGAGACAGGATGTGGTCATTAAGCCGGAAAGGCCCGGTGTTTATGAAATGAAGATCGAAGACCCAGATCTCCTGCTTCAGATCAGCAGAAGGTTTCTAATAGGTAAGATGTGTTATCGAATTCCACGGCTTGTGCGAATTATCATATATTATTTCAGTATTAAGCCAAGGAGACAATCAGTGTTATTTGCACTGATGAACTTATGCTTTTCACCGTATTCCTGTATGCCGGTGTGAATGTGAACGTTGTCCTGGTTAGTGGTTGTCCGTCGGACAGTCATTACTGGGACAGGTTGTCACAGGTTGTCCATGGACAACATGTACTGTTGTGAGTTGTACATGTTGTGAGTTGTCTCGGGACAACTGATATTCTCATAGGTTGTCCATGGACAACTACACCCGGGGATACGTTGTCCGACGATAGAAGTGGTTGTCCAGGTTTTTCGCGATTATAACTGTCTAAGTCGCATTAAGGGTTGTCCGTCACCTGGGAATAGTTGTCCAGTATCAGTCCTCATCATGTAAAGCGGTTCAATAAGGCAATGATAGTATACGTATCCGATAAATGGATTGTTTTAACCCTAACAGATCTGGGTGATTTGGAGGTTTTCCCCGTCTGGGGATGGAGAGTGGGGGAATTTCAATGCCCCATCGATCTTCGTTATATCTTGGGTAGAGGGCTGAAACTATTTTATAGTTTATTTGAAAATATTTGAGTCAAAGTCTATGATGAAATGCTAAACAATTGAAGATGGTCGCTATCATGACTTCACAGTGACATCATCTTTTCGGAAGTCATTTTTCGCTTCTTCTTTTTTTGGACTGATTTTTTTTAATTTTTCGATATTTTATATCAAAAACTAATTCATATGATAGAGAATAATTACTTTTGGCAAAATGAATTACTTTTATGCTCTTTTAGAAATACGAAAAAAATGAACGGAAATGACCGAAAGCACAATTTTATGGGGATATAGCTCTCTTCTTCTCTTCGTATACTCACCCGTATAAATAGTTTTAATACACCGTATGCTTAGGAGATGAAAGCACGTACACTATATATAAAACAGTCTCTTTGATTTTCCAATCAGATTTTTCCAATTTGAGTTCATGCCATTTTTCCCCGCAAAAATTATTGTGTCGTGATGCCATGCGGTGGGGTTAACCCTGCAAGGCCGTTTTTTTTTCAGGGAGGGTGGGGTGGACATCGGGGCCTTCGTACCAAACTTTCTATTCTCTATCCGGAACGATAAATACTTTAGAGCTGACACTCTGTAGCTTATCATATTGGGGTCTTTTTGAGTCTATGTGCAGAGATTAATGGTTAAATTCAAAATGGAAGCCATGTGGGTATGTGGGTTTTCTTAATAAAGGTTTGCTTTACTGCATGGAAAAGTGGACTGAAACTATTTGATTTACTAATTTATCATGCAGTGTTTGCGAAGAAATGAAACACAAAAATGCCTGTTTTAATAATGACGTCATCACACAGTATTCAC
>JAVTVY010000593.1:0-35596 GCA_036873755.1 Hanleya hanleyi
TTCCTGACAACACCGTGGCCAAGTATGTGACTCAATTACCACAACCGTTGTATTTACCTGGCCGGTGGGAATGTGGACTGGTGGATATTCAGTACCCTTACTCGTGGTACAACGTGCGAGCCAATGAAGTGTGGTACGAGGTGACCTACGAAGGAAAAGACACCCGACTCACTCTCCCTGAAGGCCAATACGATACTCCCAAGGAGTTCATGGGTGGGCTATCAAGACTGTTGCATTATAAGGCTCTACGGGAGGTCACAAATACTTCAAGACCCATCAAAGCCTATCCCTTCAAGAATCACGTGAACTTCGATTACAACGCACACAACGATAAGGCAGAGCTTATCGTCACCGCCAACGCGAGTGTCGTACTGAGTCCTATGCTACAGCAAATGCTGGGTTTCGATCTACAGACGTTCGCTGGTCCCACCGAACACCAAGGCGAGATCCCGATGGATATGAAGTCGGGTATGTACGGACTCTACGTCTACTCGGACGTGGTGGACAGCCACATCGTGGGCGATATCAACACACCTCTGTTACGGGTGGTGCCCATTAAAAATAAGTATGGCGATCAAGTCACCCACAGTTTCACCCACATGCTCTACCTGCCTGTACGACAAACCCACATCAACACGATCACGGTGGATATAAGAGATGACACGGGACGACCAGTGGCATTCGAACGCGGGAAAGTGGTGGTGACACTTCATTTTCGACAAGCACGTGCTCCCCACTTTGTATAATGAAGGTGCCTTACGAGTGCGATGCACGCAGCTATATGGACTATTATGCCCAACAGGCCGGTGGTGGCTTTCCGGTGTTTAGTGGTGCACGCATGCAACGTGGACATGGACTGGGGAACATACTCGGGAGCATCGTCAAAACGTTCCTGCCCTTGGTGACGCGTGGGGTGAAAGCAATCGGCAAACAAGCGGTACGCAGTGGACTGGAAGTGGCCGGTGATGTATTGGGGGGTACGACACCCAAAGAAGCCTTGAAACGGCGGGCCAAAGAAGCGGGAGGCGTCTTGGTGGCCAAAGCACAACGCACCGTAGGGAATAAAAGAGCTGCCCCACCGAGACCACGCACCAGTCGACGACCGACCCAGCGACGGCGCACATCGAAGACCCGGGATATCTTTTCTTAAAACATGTCCTTGATCCACGCCGAGTCCTGCCCCTCCAGCAACAGTGAATTTGATTTGTGGACCGTCCCGCCCACACAGACCAGTGCCGAAAAAGGATTATGGGTGGAGCATCTCCCGCTGTCCAGCATCAACGCAACAGGACCCATCGAGTTCACCATCAGTAATGCGGATACGACCTATGTGGATTTAGCCCATACCTACTTGTATGTGAAAGCCAAGATCGTCAGTGGAGATGGCACCAGAATCGTCGACCAAGCAACGGTGGGCCCGACGAATCTCTGGCTGCACTCGATGTTTCCATAGGTGGATATATTTCTCAGCGACAAACTCATCAGTGACTCGACCAACACGTACCCCTATCGAGCCTACATCGAAACGCTGTTGTCGCATGGGCGAGAGGCTAAAAAATCTCAACTGACAGCCGCTTTATTCTACCAGGACAAAGCCCAGCACATGGGCGCAGAGAACGACAATACGGGATATAGCCAACGGAAGGCTTTGACCGCGAACGGCGTCTCGGTGGATATGATCGGTCGACTGCACGCAGACATGTTCATGCAAGACCGACACCTCTTGAACAAGGTTCCCATCAAAATCCGACTGATACGGGCGCCTCCGACCTTCGCCTTGATGGCCACTAACGTAGAGGCGCATGTAGCTGACTATAAGATTGTCATCGAAGACGCGGTCCTGTATGTCCGAAAAGTGAAACCGAATCCAGCCGTTCAATTGGGACACATGAAAGCCTTGGAAACAAAACCAGTCCAGTACCCTATCCGACGTGTGCAAACCAAAGTGTTCTCTGTGTCTGCTGGAAATATGAGCGCCAACAAAGACAACCTGTTCCTGGGGAACTACCCAAGCGATTGATCCTGGCCTGTGTGGAAAATACCAGTTTCAGTGGAGCCTACCCAGAGAATCCGTTTGACTTTAAACATTTCGGCATCAATTTTGTGGCCCTGCATGTGGATGGACAACAGGTGCCAGTCAGGGCCTTAACCCCGAACTTTGGGCGCGCGAATTTCATTCGAGCCTATCAGAGCCTGTTTACAGCCACCGGTCAAATCAACCAAGACGAAGGGAATTTCATCAGTCGGGAGGCCTACGGGAACGGATACACGTTGTTCTGTTTCGATCTGACCCCCACCTTAGAGAATGACCATCAGCTGGCCCTGGCCAAGCAAGGCAATTTACGGTTGGAAATCCACTTTCAACGAGCCCTCCGGAGCACCGTCAATGTGATCTGCTACGCCGAGTTTGACAACATCATTCAAGTGGACAAGGCGCGCAACGTGCTGTGTGACTTCTCCACCTAGCATGGATACAGACCAGATAACCACCGTGCTGGAGAATGACCCAGAGACACGTATGATGTTTCAAGGGGTGTTCGCCCGAGATGTGTTCCCATTAGACCGTGTGTATCCTGCTGCTTACGTTCTCAACACGGACCCGATGGATCGGCCCGGTGAACATTGGGTGGCCGTGTAATTGACAGAAGCGCAGGGCGAATACTTTGACCCGTACGGCCTGCCACCCCTCCATCCCGATTTAACAGGCTTCATGGATCAAGGCACAGAGACGTGGTGTTGGAACAGTCAAACGTTGCAAAGCCTGACCAGTAGCGTGTGCGGACAATATTGCTTGTTTACCTGTACCATCGATGCCGGGGAAGACCCTTATCTACCATCGTACAGATGTTTGACGAGTACCCCAAGGCCGAGGACCGAGATGTACTCGTCTATAACTGGGCCGCCCATCATTTCAATGTACAAGTCCCGTTCTGGGCTTGAATTCTTTCAATGTACATACGCCCGCTGTTCTGGGTTTAAGTTTAAAAGCCCTCTGTTCTGGGCTTCAGTTCTTTCAATGTACAAGCCCCTTGTTCTGGGCTTGAGTTTTCACGTGGTTGTTCTCACGTTGTTGTTGTTGCTGTTACTGAATAAAAAACAAAATGAGATCTCACCAAAAAAAAAAACCCTGTCTTGTGTGTTTTATTCATAATGCATCAATGCCCAATGTGGAGATTCAGTGAAACTGAAATCAGTGGTGTAGGATGGGGTCAAAATGTAACCCATCAAGGTTAGAATGCAAGAGCACTATAGTAAAAATAGAGAGCGAATGAAATCAGCCCACAGACCAAGTACGTGTTTTTGGTCTAGGTTTGGAGCGGGCATTTCATTGAGGTGCGTGTATACGGTGAGTGAAGAGACTCGTCCAACACGTATAGATTAAGTTGATGACTATAAGTTCTATGTTGTCGATTTAACCTCTCCCTACATTGACGCGCCCGCGCGCGCTGCGGCCGGAGAACCCGCGTTCGCGCGCGCGCTCGCGCTGGGGGGCCGCGCCGGTGAAAAAGTCCCGGAGGTTGAACATTGGAACTCTCCTGGGTTTGGAGGATGAACATACGGACGTCTAAGGGGAAAAATTGGAACTCTTCTATGTTTGGAGGTAGTTTTTAGTGAAAACCCGGAAGTGACGTAACAACCCACGTGACCTGCGTATATCCTCCTGTAAAATAGAGCCGATTTTATTTCTTTGGAGGGGCAAGGTCAATAGGACTTGCGCTTTTTATACTACTAAAATGTGAAGTAGATTACATCTTACATAGGCCTTAAGGCCGTGATATGCATATGAAGTATTCTGGGGCATGGTCAGTACTTCCCAATTTCCCCTTTGTCCACTACTCGCCGATTTTTTTTTATTTTTTTTTATTATTATTTATTTATTTATTTATTTATTTATTTCCTCGAGAGCTTTAAAATAAGACCTCACTCTACCGCGCGGGTATTCGAAGCTCGAAGTCAGAAAATTGCCAAACTTCAAAAATTCAGATCTCATCAACCAGAACGTCTTATGTGCTCACAGTTATTGACAATATCGTAAAATATGTATACTTGCTAACCTTAGTTGGATTCGTCATGAAATCATTTCATCAATTCCAGCGTTACGGAATTACAAGGTACCCATATTTTTTCTTCTTCTGAACCCATGTTATTACTCGTCCATGGGAAAATCTGTTTTGGAATATCATTTTTCTAATTCTATTACTAAGAACTGTAGGATGAGAGAAAAAAAGGGAAATACAATTGTTTTCTACCTGGTCACGTGACATTCGAAAACCGCGTTACGGAATTACAGTGAATTAACCTCCTTATGAAGACGTGTAGGTTACATATATATTCCATCAAAACTGGAACGTTTCTCATTTAATTCCTGATTTTATTCGAATCTTGAGCGCCTGGACTACATTATATCTGATTTCCATCAAGTAAAGTTTCAAATTGATAAATGTGGTTAAGCAAACCTGCGTTACGGAATTACATTTTGGTCCATCTTTTAAGAAGTTGCGATTTTTCCTATTTTACAAGTTTCGATTTTATTCGGTCTAAAACATTCTGAGGACAGACCGAAGCACATGAATTCTGTTGTTATGTCCCCGGGAAGGCACGTGTATTCGATTAAATGTGAAAGAGCGATAATGACTGGTCAACAACATGGACAAAATTGTCCAGGAAGGACATAACCAAAATTTTGAATTTTGTTACGGAATTACATTTTGGTTGAATATTTCGTGGAATTGATGATTTAGGAATAAGTAATTCGGGCACTTTTTGTGACATAGCAAAACGAAGATGACAGCTGTTTCCCTTTTCGCTGCGATGGTTTACACGAAAAACCGGCTCAGTTATAAAAATCCATATCTCCGTAAATATGAAATGTCCAAACTTTTTACGTCAAGACAATATTCTCTTATATGTGTACTTCCTATTTCCCGCAGGGGAATTTATGCAATATAAATTCTTTCCGCAATAAACTTACAATTTACTGGTAATGGTAACGAAATTCTCCGTCTCAATTTGAGCTGGATATGAAAACGCACTGAGTCACACGTGCACTCGCAACAATTCGCAACAGTGTAATGAAATGTGTTCATTTTTTAGGCGCTCATTTTCTACGACCTATACAGCCAACGTGGTTTATTAAGATGCACACACATATCTTTTTCTTATAGTTCATTGGCTGAACACCCTCTGTTTTACCACACCCACCCCACGTGGGTGTATGGGAGGGAGAAATTCATCTACCGTCACATCACCAGAAACAGAAAACCGCTGGGGTGTCGACACCATAACACCAGGCAGAGCCAGGAAACATGTGTGTGTGTGCCGTTGGCCGAAATCATTAGCTTGATAGTTTAGTGCGTTCATTTCATCCATGTAGTATACTGAAGACGGGATTTATACCGATGGAAATATCTGTGAATTTCGAAAAAATCCGTGACAAGCCAAGAAACTGAAAACCGCTGGGATGTCGACACCAAACCAGGGAGCATGTGTGTGCCGCTGACCAAAATCATTAGCTTCATAGTTTAGTGCGTTCATTTCATCCATGTGGTATACTGAACACCGGATTTACCGATGGAAATATCTGTGAATTTAGAAAAAAATATATATGGAATGAGATTCGTGGTGATACCCATATTTTTTTAGGATACGAATGCATCGTGATGAAGGCACCTAGGAAAAAAACAGCCCCCAGATATGCATCAAACGCCCGGGAGTATGGAATATAGGTATACATCTGGACTAAACTCTTTTATCAGGTAAGCTAGACTTTAGTACTATACTTGCGGTGAAACCCATGCAGACAACCTATTCAAATTTCAATGCATTGGCAACATAGCGTCGCACGAAATATACGCGCCCCTGTTGACCAGGATTTTTTTATACTCCCACAACAACAGACAATTTGAAGACAATTTTCTAGCGGGTGTTTTCTTGAACATAATTGCTGTAATATACTCTTCTTTTTGTGGACGCTAAATATAGGGAGAAAATGGCAACATTGTGACCAAACCATAACAGTTGACAGCTGTAAAAATAGATACCGTGGCATAAAATGAGAGAGAACATTTCAATCTGCCAATTTTCGAGATGGAAATTTTTTCTTGACGAAATAGAAATGAACGCGAATCTATATTCTACAAAACATTTTTCTTGACGAAATAGAAATGAACGCGAATCTATATTCTACAAAACACTAGAAAATATTAGCGTAGGTGAATTTTTTAGACTCATTTTAGACTGTTTTGTGCTTTCATCGAAAGTGAAAACACATCTCGAAAAGTGTGTAGCAGTGTCGATATAAATCTTCAACCTAGATGTAAAAATAGATACCGTGGCATAAATTAGAGAAAGCATTTCAGTACACCTCAAAAAAATGAAACCTGGACGGGTATCCTTCATCTCGAGGGGTCGCAAGTTCGATTCTTGCTTTCATTATGTGAGTATGTGTTGGACATGTGATCTTTAAATTTTATTATCATCAATACACCTAAACGGTATAGTTCAACCCCACCCCAGCCCAACCGATGCCCCCTCCCCTAAGCTTCACTTTGATACCTCACTCGACCCCATCGGACCATTTTATCTAGGGACTACTTTTTCTCCGCGGAGGCGACCGCATCACCGCCAGACATACCTCATCCCCGCGGAGGAATACACAGGTCAAAGGTTAACCGAACTATAGTCGTACATACTTGGCACACAGCCAAGGATGATGTCAAGCCGCCATCTTAAACCCACCACCCACCCATCCACCACCACAGCCGCCATCTTAAACCCACCACCCACCCATCCACCACAGCCGCCATCTTAAACCCACCTCCCACCCATCCACCACAGCCGCCATCTTAAACCCACCTCCCACCCATCCACCACAGCCGCCATCTTAAACCCACCTCCCACCCATCCACCACAGCCGCCATCTTAAACCCACCTCCCACCCATCCACCACAGCCGCCATCTTAAACCCACCTCCCACCCATCCACCACAGCCGCCATCTTAAACCCACCTCCCACCCATCCACCACACCCGCCATCTTAAACCCACCTCCCACTCATCCACCACAGCCGCCATCTTAAACCCACCTCCCACCCATCCATCACAGCCGCCATCTTAAACCCACCTCCCACCCATCCACCACAGCCGCCATCTTAAACCCACCTCCCACCCATCCACCACAGCCGCCATCTTAAACCCACCTCCCACCCATCCACCACACATGACCCCATGTGACACAATACTCGCTTCTGATTGGCTGGCGCGTGACGTCACAGAGGTCATATGCAAATTTCTGAGGTCAAAAGACCTTCAAATACTCTTTGTATACTACTAAGATAGTACATGGAGTTTCTTTGAAGACGTAATTGAACCGAATATTTTCCGTTTTTCCGTATCACAGATTCTGTTGGTAATATTAATGACATCAAATTTGGATACACCAACAGAATCCTGGATTTTGAAGGGGTAACCGAGACCACATTGGTCAAGTATGTTTTTAGAAACCCAGCCCAACTGCTACAGTGAGTAGTGTTTACGTGAATATCATATGACGAGTGAATCGTTGCTGTCTAAAATATGTAACCAGAATCTGAGCATTGATTTCAAAATATCGAATTTGAATGGTAGCCTACCTAGCTCTGATGGATAAGCATCGTTTGTTGATTTGGAATGCACCCCGAGTGTTTCTTTAATGAATTTCAGGTGCACGTGCTAAAAACTATCCGAACCACGAAATGTCCGTGTTCCCCATACTGCACAACCATACAAGAGAATTGGCTTGATCATGGAATGAAACCGTTTTACAGTCAGGCTATACTTATTGTTATTGCCTAATAGTTGTTTTAACTTAAAATATACTTTCAAGCCTTTGCTTTTTAGGTTATCGATAGCTGAATTAAAGTTACAGTTACTCCAGATAATTAAGCCAAGATATGTATACGGCTTGACAATTTAATTTCAAGTTCATTTTCTCTCAGTGTATGTCAACTTTTGAACGCTAGAGTTAAATATCATTATTTTTGATTTATCAAAGTTAACTTTGAGTTTTCAATCAATACAATACTTATCCAGAATATTGAACTTTTGCAGTAATCCATCAGGATAACATAGAATGTTGGCAAAAACGCCATTTACATTATTGCGACCGTTCGGATCATCTTGGATTTGAGCAACGAGGTCGTTTAAAAATATATTGGAAGAAGAGGGCTGCGGATGTCACCTTGTTGGACGCCAGATGCAAGATAACACGCCACACGGACCATTTGGACCACGGATGGTCCCCTCGATCACCCAAACACGTCCCTTCATTCCCCCAAAATGCCCGCTTGGCTACTACTCCTATTGATGACGTCACAGGTGACGTTGACATTAATCATCAGGACATCGGTCAAACACACCCCCACCAACCCCCAAAATTCTCGCTTTCACTACTACTCATATTGATGACGTCACCAACGACGGTACAGATGACATGGACATCCCTCAAGTCGTGGTCTACACCACGAGAGTTCCTCACCCTACACACTATATTTGGATGAGATTTACTCCCCATACATCGCTCACACACACACCCACGAACCCCCAAAATGTTCGCTTTCTATAATATTCCCAGACTGCGCATTCGCAGACTGATGAAACCGGACTACACACGAGTCCAATCCGACGCTACGAGTGCTTAAAAATAAGCAAAACAAAATATCCATTCAAAGGCCTTTCCCCCACAATTCCCTGTCTGCGGATGCGCTGATGGACGGAATTTCCACTACACTAGTCCAGTCGGACGCGCCCCAGGAATACTTCACTATGACCCGGCCACTATGGGTCCACCTAGAGCCCAAAACGTCCATTCCAATACAATTTCTCTATTGCGCATGAGCAGTATACGGTATTTCCACCCCACATCATCCAGTTGGACGCTCCCCCACGAGTGTTTCGCTATGACACCTCAAACGACCCAATCGGACCACTATGGGTCCACCTAGACCCAAAAACGTCCTGTCCGATCTACCTGCATACTGCGCATGCGTCATCAGAACTTTTCAACAAAATTCAACCCATGGCCTCGAAACTCCTCCCATAATCTTCTACATGATGACCCAGAAGAAATAAGATGCCATACCGTGAAAAACAATGAAGATATAATATAATACCCTAGAAGTAGATGTATTCGCCCTCCAGTTGCTGTATATACATGTATGCATCTATGCTATCTCCCGCTGTATGACTATACATGGGGATTATAACCTTTAAGCTATCGCGGAATGCTCTGGGAAAACGCCTCCTCCAATCAGAATATGCACTTCAAGGGTAGCTGGCGAAGGGTTAATTTCCCCTCTGCCAATGCATAGACGAGGATGCACTTCGCAATAAACAGGACATACTCGTTGGCTAATGGATGCGACGTCAGCCACAGACATGCCCACTTTGACCCCGCATTTCCTCCTTTACCAAAAACATGGCCTATGCTTATAATATTGCTCTTGGACCCCCAAGTCATCTTCCTCCAGGTATCCATGTATTGCAACTCTATCTCTCGCTACAACTATGGCTATAACCTTGACCCGGATTTCCCTCCAGATTGATCCTCCGGCCAATTTCCCCTATACCTTTAACATTACTCCCAGTTTCTTATCCTCATTTGCTCCTGGTTGAAAACCCAAGACACAGAGCGGCCCGCGCTGGCCGAGTGGTCTACGGCTCTTCACTGGTGACCGCTAGCGTCACACCGCTGAACCGGTGTGAAGGTGAACGTTGTCCTGGTTAGTGGTTGTCCGTCGGACAGCCATTACTGGGACAGGTTGTCCATGGACAACATGTACTGTTGTGAGTTGTCTCGGGACAACTGATACTATCATAGGTTGTCCATGGACAACTACACCCGGGGATACGTTGTCCGACGATAGAAGTGGTTGTCCAGGTTTTATCGCGATTATAACTAAGTCGTATTAAGGGTTGTCCGTCACCTGGGAATAGTTGTCCAGTATCAGGCCTCAGCATGTAAAGCGATTCAATAAGGCAATAATAGTATGCGTAGCCGATAAATGGATTGTTTTAACCCTAACATATCTGGGTGATTTGGAGGTTGTCCCCGCCTGAGGATGGAGGGTGGGGGAATTTCAACGCCCCATCTATTTTCGTTATATCTTGGGTAGAGGGCTGAAACTATTTTATAGTTTATTTGAAAATATTTGAGTCAAATTCTATGATGAAATGCTAAACAATTCAAGATGGTCGCCATCATGACGTCACACAGTGACGTCATCTTTTCGGAAGTCATTGACTGATTTTTTAAATTTTCCGATATGTTATATCAAAAACTAATTCATATGATAGAGAATAATTAGTTTTGGCAAAATAAATTACTTTTATGCTCTTTTAGTATTACGAAAAAAATGAACGGAAATGACCGAAAGCACAATTTTATGGGGATATATCTCTCTTCTTCTCTTCGTACTCACCCGTATAAATAGTTTTAATACCCCGTATGCTTAGGAGATGAAAGCACGTACACTATATATGAAACAGTCTCTTTGATTACGTCACAATGACGTAATCAAATTCACATTCAAATGCACAAATTCGCATCTGAATTTTTGGGCCGAATTTTCCAATCAGATTTTTCCAATTTGAGTTCAATTTTCCCGCAAAAAAATCTTGTGTCGTGATGCCATGCGGTGGGGTTAACCCTGCAAGGCCGTTTTTTGTGGGGGGGGGGGGACATCGGGGCCTTCGTACCAAACTTTCTATCCTCTATCCGGAACGATAAATACTTGCTTGAGAGCTGACACTCCGTAGCTTTGTAGCTTATCAAAGGCCTTCCTACCCGGCAGAGATTGACACCAAATGCTCAAGTGACTTGGTCATTACGGTTAATTAGCAGTTCTGATGTTTCAGTATGCAAAATTAATCTGAGAACAAGCATATTCGGATTCAACATCCTCGGATTAACCTGAAACAAGCACATTGCAATACAAAATGCCGCAACTTCTGTACCTACAGTGTCTTTTTCAAAATTAGAATTGTGTTAGTTTGCCTCCATCTTATTATGCAGGCCTACGTGGATTACTTTGATAGCGAAATATGTTGTTGTATATAAAGTGTACATCAGTTCAACAAAAACACTGTTGACTGTGATAGGAAGAAACTGACGAATAATACGTCAAATATATTTGGAAAATAGAACTAAGTAATAGGAACATTAAAATATATGTAACAAAAATTTTGCCTCAAAATATAATGTCCACCTGGCGTCATTAATCCACAAATGATCCGTGAAAACATTAGCATGGAAAATATGATAATGTACCATAATAAAAAAAATAATGTGACGCGGATGGAATTCGAACCCACCACTTACTGGAACCCGCTCATCCATATTACCGCGCCTCTTTCCCCTGCACTACTTCGGACAGCTGCCGAGCCACTGAAAACTTGTCACCTTTATACCGTGACCTAGTTTGTCTGATAATACGATGGACAGCACGTCATGGGGGACAACTAATATTGCCACTGTTGTAATAAGAGAGGTTGTCCCCCATGAATAGTTGTCCGGGTGAAAATATAATATATAATGCATTACAACATGTACAAGAGTAATATGTATCGAGTGGACAACTGGTACCTGAAACTGGGTCAGGACAACCACCGCCAGGACAACCACCGCCAGGTACAGGTTGTCCTTCGGACAACCAATACTGCGGGACAACCATTATTGCTACAACAGCACGGGTTCGAGCCCCGCTGGTGCATGTGTGAAAGTTTGCCAGTTACTTGCCGACTGGCGGTGGTTCTCTCCGGGTACTCCGACTGCCTCACCAACAGATGTTTTCAAGTCACCGGGTGATCGTCCGGGCATGGACAGACAATGGGAAGCCAAGTTTGTCGACTTGAGTGCGTTTGCTAAACACAACGATGGCAACCAGTATATCTTGACCTGCATCCCAACCCGGTCCAAAACGAGATAGAATCTCATGAATACTTCCGAGCAGAATTTCCAGGCCGGGCACAAACCATGTACTTACAAACCAGAGAAGGGACAGAATTCCTCGGCAGACCCTTCCAACAGTTTCTGAAAACTCGCAAGGTATTCTTCTTTCACAAATATAGGAGACCAGTGCCTCGGTCGCCGAAAGGCTCATTCGGACCCTTGAAGTACGGATGTACAAACATTTTACGGTAAAGAATACACGGCGGTATATCTATGTGCTCCTGAAACTCTTCGGCGGGAACAATCGAGCCTATCTGCGCAGTATCCAGAGGCCCCCATCAAAGTCACCATCGCAACGAAGCCCAGGTCTGGGACGTCTTGTACCCTACCCAATCCCCACAACGTCCACATGGGAATCAGTGAAGTCAACGAAAAGTCTGAAAAATTGTTCCCCAACTAGAGCGATGGGCACTTGGTGATCACCTGCGCTTTCCCCGTCAACACACGGTGTATCTCACGGTGAGATCCACAACAAACTGCATTACCACGTGGAATGAACGCTGAATATCGAACAACGAGGAGGCAAAATGTATCACCTCATGAAGCGGTAAATCTGGCCCAGTTCGTTTAACTCGTGGGTCAACTCTACCCCGAGGAAACGGCTGTAAAGACACCCCACAGAAATCGGAGTTCAGTCTATGCTCAGATATGGACAGGGGGCGACTGCTGCTGACACCACCAAACCGAAAAGGACAAGTGGGTGCTCCAATCTTTCTCCCAGTCCTCTTGGGCGTGTGGCATTTGTCCTCGACGACGTGGCGACCGTCATCTCCCTATTCCATCAACCTAGGACTAAGAATTCACTGCTCGTGACGAAAGGTCAGACGTCATTGGGGAACGTTACCCTCAAAACTCTCACCGACCCGGCTACAAGTCGAGTGACTCCCAGTCCCACACTGACCGCCAAACCTTACCGGGAACGAACGCTAACTCAGTTTCTAACAACCCAACCTATAACGGTATAGCC
The DNA here is from genome assembly GCA_036873755.1 of Hanleya hanleyi. NCBI lineage: Eukaryota > Metazoa > Mollusca > Polyplacophora > Lepidopleurida > Hanleyidae > Hanleya > Hanleya hanleyi. The sequence goes on from JAVTVY010000593.1 coordinate 12,952, forward strand.
GACTACACACAGCAATCGCCGACTCACTGGGGTAGAAAACATCCATTACCAGCAGATCATCCTAAGCGTTTCGTGCCACGCCAAAGGATACAACTCCAGCCATGAGTCCCCGGACGCACCTTGTGGTGTTTACATCCCCAGAGAAACCTCTCAGCTGACATACGTCGCGAGGGAAATATACCCCGACCGCTCCCGTTTGCTGCAGAATGTTTTGAAGATGCGACGACCCAACAGCACGGATATATGCTGATCGACCTTCGGCGGTGGACCCGGATTTTTCTCGGAAAGACCCTATACGTGTATATGCAGAAAGGATAAACACCGAAGGGTCAAGCCTCACAGGGTGGCACAGGGTAAACATACCAAAGCGGCTTCTCTCCCAGCTTGAGTATTCTGTGATAGAGGGGATAATACAAGAGTTGACATGCTATCCTTGTTGTTGATCTCACTCTCTTTTTCTCTCTGTTGATGTATCATACGCACTCAGTGTGAAGCCTCGTAACACGAGTATAACTGAAGCAAGCTACCCTCATGTGGACTTCAGGAAAGGGAGAAATGCAGAATGGATAAAACGCGATGGGTCATACGTTCCATCGTTAGGGTGCATTCCACACCTAAATGATGTGCGGCTAAAAACAGGTATGGGTTCGGATCTTCGGCCATAAATAGATGTAAAATCTTTAACAAAAACCCTGCAAAATTATATATTTTCTAAATGGGCACACTCGTGCCATTATTTCAGGAGACTTGTGAGCTATTGAAATTGAAAAGGAAAGACGTGCAATCCTCCTTAAACCCTCTTCAACTTTTCTGAAAAACTCCATAAAAAATTCTACCCGCAACCCAGAGAAAACGTATGAAATGATTTTCTTTTTATGTATGTTAAAGTGTTTCCCGTCCAAAGGACAATTTAATATGGCGAAAAAACAGGGGGTCGACCTACTCGTTTTTTAAAAAATGTTATCACCATAAAGGAATCATCATTTTCGCTTCCCGAAAAGTGCGGATTTTGACTCGCCATATATTCAATTCCGGACACGATTAACTCTGTAGTGGCGAGTGGGTGCGATCAACAAGAAATTGTTATATCCTCGTTTGGAGAAATGGTTACGTCCAGCAGGGTGATACTATAGATATCAGTTAGTAGAAAGGTAGGAAGAACTACCGTGCTGTCAAAATCAGGCGACCTTCCTTATTATAAAATATGGGGGCCACTTTGTGCGAAACCGTGGTAAGTGTGGAATGCACCCTTATATGTACATCAAGCCAGCTCGGTGCGGAAGCATGCGCTCACACTCTAGGTGCTGAAGACAGCTCCACGTGAATTGGTCCGAGCCATTGTGAATAGGGCGGATTCAAAATCCAAATCGGTTATGCAGATTTAACCCAGGACCAATTTTCCTCCCGCGGGATGTACTCATTCACATCCCTGAAAAATCTTGATTAGAATAAGATTTCTAATCCGTTCCCCGTCTCGAGGCGAGATAAAAAACTTTTCGAAACAGGGGGTAGACCATGCTGATTTTTATCACACATTCTGTATGTAAACTAATCCTATTTTCAAACATAAAACTGAAGCCAACAAAACCTCACAACGAAAAATCACGACCCGTCCAACCATGTACTGATCCGCATATGCCCGTTTAAAGAAATGGTAGTACCCAGCAGCACGGTACTATAAATAATGGCTACTGAACAGGGAAGGATAAACCCCGGTGAACAGCTGTATAATAATTTTCAGGGGGGGGGGGATAATTCGAAACTGCTGAGTACATCCTAAAAGTCCCCGGTACAGAAGACCAAGCGAGTCCCACAAGCACGGAAGAAAAGATCTTACAGAAAGGTAAGATTCTTGGTGTTATTTTAGCGCATCTGACCGACTTCGTGCTGGGCCCCGTTCTGGGAGTATCCACACGGCCCCTAGCATCGGCTTAAGCGGAATTAATAACACTGGCTCGGGAGCTGTGATGACAGATCAGCTAAAAAAAATAACGAAGTCCGATACGAGAGCATGATCTATACCTTTCCACTCCCTGAAGGTCAGTACAACACGCCCGCCGCGTTGATGACGGCCTTGCAGCGAGTTCAACATGACGTGCCGCAAACACAATCAAAAGTTCCAGTTGATCCTTGGGACTAGTGTGACTTTTAGCGTTAGCCCGATGTTGCAGCAAAACAAAGACGGACATGTGGAAAATGGAATAGGTCTTTGGATTATGGACGCGGATATTCTCTAATGGACGACGGCTGGATTATGAATGACGGACTAGACGCTTGTAATACGAAGTCTACTACCAAGACGCGACGCACATCGAATGCTATTGGCATCTTTAAGTAGCATGGTCTTCATCCAACCAGAGTCGTGTCCTTCAACAAACAGCGAGTTTCACTCCCTCGCTCCTCTCCCTCTCCCTCACTCTAGCATCACGTAGTTGGGGTCCTATCGAAATCGTGGTCACCAACTCAGATACGACGGAAGTGGAATTAGCCCACACCTACTTGTACGTGAACGCCAATCGTCGATGGGGACGGATTCAATTTCTAGGACGATGCTCCGATGTGTCCAGTAAATCATCCAACAGATGAATGTGATTCTCGGCTACGTCGAAAAATTGTTCTCGTACGCAGAGAAGCCAAAATGTGTCACACGACGACACCATTGTTCTAAACGGGGACACCCAGGGCGCATGGAGATGGCCGACAATGTCGAATGGAAGAAACGGCGGGGTTTTCCAGTGAATAATGGATCTCATTGGACGTCTATATGCGGACCTGTTCATGACCGCTACCTCTTGAACGGACTACCCATTGACGTCCGACTGACGCGTGCGACACCGGCCTTTGCTTTGCTGGCCACCTAAGAAACATCCTTGTACGTCCGGTAAGCGAAACGAATATAGCCGCACAGTTGGGTCACATCCCAACTTTGGAGCACGAACCAACCCAACACCCGAAGTGTTTTGCGTCACGACTCAGAATCTGATCACGAACCAAAAAAAAAATATTCATGGGGAATCTCCCAAAGTGATTGGCCACAGCCTGTCTGGGGAACACCATTTTCAACGGGTGATATGCGGACAATTACAAGCGTCTAGTCCGTCATTCATAATCCAGCTGTCGTCCATTAGAGAATATCCGCGTCCATAATCCAAAGACCTATTCCATATTTCATATAACAGTATTAGCACCAAATTCAAAAAGACAATCATAGTATACATAAACATAGGCTTGTTTCCTGCAAGAGAGAAGCGGTCAACAGTTTTCAATGATGCCGCCAAGACATCATGATGTTCCAAAAATATCAAATCCGTATCGCTGATCAGTATTCTTAATCCATAATATTCGTTGTAAAGTCGTCATCTAAAGAATGATGTATCTCAGTCACGCTTTGATTGTGACTGTTCATATGAGTACCATGAGGATCTTGAAGTACATGGGTTCATACGGCCCCTAGCCCCGGGTTAAGCGGAATTAGACACAAGTTACGAAACGTAGCGCCATAGATCTTGCACGCTACGTTCGTATTTTGCTATCAGCATGCGATATGTATCGCCAAATTTGAGAAACTTTGAGTGGAGGCGCTTGGTGGAATAGCCCTGTTTTATAAGTTTCTGCAACAATGTTTTGTGACGTTGATTAAAATCGTCACATTTAACACAGGATCTAGCAAATGCTACTAAGCGATACGCCATATGCAGGTCCCACTGGAATAATACTGTCCAGAAAGGGATAGTTTACGATGTCGAAATTGTAATCATCTCTTTTGTCATAAAGTCGACGAGAGAGAATGCCCGCTTCATTTTTATAGAGATATAGATCTAAATATGATGTGCCTGTAGGGCTGTCTGTAGTTTCCTTCAAATCCAGTGAAGGTGGATATATATCCTTCACTGCGTCATTTATATAGCGATTATCTACAGCGAGAAGATCGTCTATATAGCGTTTGGTGAATCAAGCCCTTCCTCTTCAAGCATTTCAACATCAGGTTTATGTCCCTGCACGTGAACGAACAGCAGGGTCAAGCACGTCCAGTAACAACTCAATTTTAGACAGCGAAATTATATCTGGATTTAACAGAACACATTTTCGGCGGCGGGTCAAATCGACCAGGATCTCACGCCGATCGTAGAAAACGACCATCAGCAGAACCTCTTCAAGAAAGGCAACTAGCGGTTGAAAATGCTCTTTGGGACGCCCTTCCAAGCACCATCACCATGATTTGAATTCGACAGTATTTTTCAGATATAGAGGAAACATTCTCTGCGACTATTCCAGCTAACATTAATAGGGACCACATCTCAACCGTGCCGGAGAACGATCGAGTGGCGCCGTCTTTCACTCTAAACAATGTGTACCTGGAGGCGTACGTCCTTTACACAGACCCGATGCATCGACCCGGCCAAAATTGGGGTTGCCGTGTACTTGACACGAGGAATATTTTGACCCGTTCGGACAGCCACCGATTCATCCAGAACTGATCGCCTTTATGAACTAGGCACAGGGACATATTTCATGGACAAACTCGTGGTTACCAATCTCATACGGAGGTTAAACGGATCTAAACACAGAGTAGTAGTAAGACAGAAAATTATGTCGTATTGAGGCTGAGGCTGATGACGTCACGTGGCTTGACACGGCGATGACGTCACTTCCGAGTCAAAGGTCACGTCAGGGTCAAAGGTTACATCCGGACCAAAGGTCACTTCCGGTGCGAGGTCACTTTCAGTATCGGTTCACAAGTCCCTCATCAATGTGAATGGGCTTCTCTATCACGCCAATGTTATAGTAATCTATAAATAGAACAGAGTTTTCCCAGCCAAAACCCCTGTACAATATTCCGGCGTAGAGAGATGACATCATGGTCTATTAATAGAAAAGGTTTAATAGTTATCTGCCCCTAAATCGGTTCCCAGATGTTCATTAAGGCGCTTGTCTGGGTATTTCCAGTGACGTCACAAGTGATGGGTGAATACATTCCACCGATCAGTTTCGCACAAGATAAAAACATTCCCGTCCGTGTATGTACAATATGTTTTCAGAACGTTTTCATAATGGCCCCCACCAAATCGCCCGGATAACAACGCCAAATCGATCGGAGCGCCATCTTTCTATACAATCTGTCAATCAGTGCATAACAATCGTGGACTTGAAACATTCCGGCATACTCAGCAAAAATCTGGAAACACGGACCACACCCTGCATACCAAACGGCTGCTCCAACTTCCGCCGGAGGGTGAGCTTCCGCCGGAGGGAAATTACAAATTTGAGAACCTAAGTAAGTTCAGATTTTTCATTTTTTTGATAGTTTTCACGTATTTACTACTCGAAAATTTAATGAGAAAATGTTCTCAAGGGGACGTGTTAGCAATTCGTGTGAAATTTTCAACTCTTCCTAGTATTATTTTTTAATTACAATTCATTTTATCTGACATTAACAGCTATATTGCAACATAACAGTGATTAGATGCTTAAAACATCATCTATTTGTGTATCATCCGCCAAATAAGTTATAGATATATGAAAAGTAGTTCCTTAACAGCAGGCTGATAGCTTGTAGTTTCAAATAGTTCAATCTACTTCGGTCAATGTTAGTTTTTCTAGCTCATGCATGTTCGTATATGGTACAAATACCGCCGGAGAAGCATGTGTCGAAGATATGATTACCGCCGGAGGATCTAATCTCTAATTCCGTTTGTCTATGTACACGATCAGGCCACTTTACTATATGTTAATCATGCAGACATAGCCATGATCATCACTAATTTTATCTTCGAGATTTACGCTCCATCGTGCCAACTCGTGTATTGGCCTAGGTGTTCTCGTCAGCATTGTAATTTTCCGGTCTGTATGACGAATCCTTCTCCCCTGTGTCAGAGTTTGTAACCCCCTAAACTGTCGGTGAAACAGCGATATTTCTGACAGTATGAGGTATACAATCTGACGCCGTGAGAATGTTGCGAATGTGTATCCGTCAGATACAGTCTAGGTATCGGATAACCCTCAAACACTTTTGAGAGCATTTATTTAGAGCACCATTAAGCGTTTCTGAAGTACCGTAATATATAACAATTTCTGAATTTATTGAGTTGTTTAAACTACCCGATTTATGGAAAAATTAGGTAATAAAGATAGGTGGCAACTCACTAGGTTAGCGTTACACTATGGTGACGATCAAAGCAATGATGCGAACAATGTGACGAGACAATAATAACATAATGACTGAAAATAAATCCGAAATGGTAAATATCGTAGCTAGTATTCACCACGGCATGTGCAAGAAACCCAGACGCGGACGTGGTGTGCACACGCACTGACATCCCGGCTCACGTATGGCTCTCCAGCCGGTCCAAATTTAGCATTGTTCGAGATGGAAGGTCCGATTATAAACTGCTATATCTGAATAAATATAGGTTCCCCCAAACGTATTTACCCCTACAAAGTTTCTACAATATATCACCTTCCCTATGGTACAAATTAATGTAATTTATGATTTTATTTGGCGGATCTAAATTCGATTTAAACGAAGTAGTAGTGTGAATCCCTTCTCCATGTTAAACGAATGGGCGAATGGCCTTGACCGACAGCATAGGTCTACAAAAGACGATTGATTTCACCCTCTTGCATTACCAATGAAACATTAATTCACCCCTCACCAGAAAGATAAAGTTCAACCTGAAAAATCCATGTAATTATATTTGTGAAAAAAATATGAGAAATTACGTCAAAACACTTTTGAAAGAGAGCGAAATTCAGCTTTTTTGGCGGAGTCACGGTCGGCTGAACACCTACGGTTGTGTCTGATTGGACGAAAGTTAATATGCTGGGCAGCGGCGGGGAGGTCAACATATGGCCAGCGTATAGCGTGTGCGAGTTAAGTCTCATTGATATATGACTGGCCTTCTTTGGTAGGCCTTATGTTTAGAACTGATCCAGGCGATGATAGGGCCCAACTATTGTGATTCAAGCGAGATTTAGACCTCATACCATAAATGACGAGGAGTTGTGTGTTTAACTCCGTGGATTTAGTTTAAAGACGTTCCTCACCTTTGCTGATGCGCCCAACGTCGCGCATGTATTTATAGGGCGAATGTCAAATGTTGTTGTATTAGGTAGTCTCCCTTTGATCACCCTGCTAAGAGCACACGCCATAGCAACGTCAAATGATTTCCGGCCACTTTTAGAGGAAATCTGCGTCGAACGATGTTAGAAGTCAAACGAGTTCGGTGGCCCCATTATTGGATGGGAATAATTAGCTATAGGCTTTAACAGTTCGACAATTCCATGAGCAAATTATCGCTGAATTCAGATGGAAATGGTCCAGTCTGAAAGACAAAGACCACGTGAACATGAGCAACGCCCATTGATATTCGGGGGTGTGTGACAATTTTTGGAGCAAAATCGTACAATTTAAATTTCATTATTTTTTTTACAAATTAGACAAAAACGCATCATAGGTGGCGTCATGAGCTTGAAAGTGAGTTCGATGACTTAGTAATTATTTCTCGAAATGAATTTGTATATTTCCAAGGTACATCCGTGCAAAATTTGGTGAAATTCTGACGATGATTTCTTAGGGTGAGGAACGTCCTTTTGTTGGGCCTAAAGATTGTGGTTCAAGCCAGATTTAGATCTCAGACCATAAATGGTGTGTTTAACTCAGTGGATTTCGCTTTAAAATAATCTTTTTCATTTGTTAGATGGATTCAATATTGAGTGAGGACGGTACATTCATTTACCTCAGCAAAGAAGAGACAGTGGTACTCCGGCGGTAACTGTATCATATTATTATTGACTCCGGCGGTAGTCAGATCTCACTCCGCCGTATGTTGTATCACCACTTCCACACAGGTCATATTCATGCGTCTTAAAATCATCGAAATTCTTCCTTTTCACATATAAATATCATCTTGCCATTAAAAGACAACCTCGTTTTACATAACGATCGTAGGTATATTCTTGATTAATTAGATAAAATGCATATTTGATGTAGTTTTTCTAAGAAAGGTTTCTAGATTCGGCTTCTAATGGATGTAATTGTCTATTTAGAATTATCCCGTTCTCAAAAACACGTCAGCTAGTTAAATAAACGTACCATCTAACGATAGAGACAATTTTATATTGTTGATAGGGTATGGTTCTGACATATCAACGTAAAAACCAACAAGTTGTCCTACCATTTTTCACGCCCTTCCCTCCGGCGGAAGTTCACCCTCCGGCGGAAGTTGAAGCAGCCGTTTGGTATGCAGGGTGTGCGGACTGTACATGAACATTTTTTTCTTGCGGTGCACAGTATAAAGTGTGGCATCTTATTTAATCTGCCTCACTCTGTAGAATACGATGGGAGGAGTCTCGAGGTCATGGACATGGGTTGAATTTCGCTGAAAAGTTCTGGTTGCGCATGCGAGGTGCATAGGCAGATCTGAGGTGGACGTTTTGAGGCCTAGGTGGACAATCCGTGGTCCGAATGGGGTGTCATATTGAAGCACTCATGGGTACAGTCCGACTGGACTGGTGTATAGTGGAAATGCCGTCCATCAGCGCGTCTGCAGACAGAGAATAGTGGGCAAAAGGCATTTGAATGGACGTTTTGGGGTCGGGGTAGACCATCCATTGTCCGAATGAGTCTTGTTGGGTGTCATATTGAAGCACTCGTGGTGGAGAGTCCGACTGGACTGGGGTATAGTGAAAATGCTGTAAATATGCGCCTGCGCAGTGGAAAAGGGGCATTTTGATGGGCAACCCTTGGTCCAAAGGGGGCGTGGTGGTATCCTATTGAAGCTCTTATCGGATAGAGCCACACTGGTGGTGAAACGCGCATGCACACTGAGGAGTAGTAGAGAAAATGCGCTTTCGGAGGTGCTGACTATGCCCTAGTCACTTCACGGTTATATGCATAGCAATACATGCAGCGAGAGAAGGCATGTCTCCTCACCCGGTGGTGCCGCTTGGATCCTATCTTGTAGGCTATAGGGTGCACCAGTGTACCGGAGGCACCCCCAGATGAACGAACCTGCGTGCGATGAAGCCACTTCCTGTGATGACGTCCCTTCCGATGATGACGTCACTTTCAGCAAGGGTCAGAGCATGTGCGTGTGATTGAACCGTTGACAATGCGTTAAGGTGTTGCGATAGGGCGTTAAGGCGTCATGCTAGGGCGTTAAGGCGCTAAGATAGGCCATTAACCATTCACCAAGCCTCGATCCGTTTTCCGCTTTTTATAAACAGCTCCAAATCCAACCTCACCCACAGGCAACAAAAATGTAATGAGCTGTTACATTATTATGCGTGCGGTGTATTACGCGAAACATGTCGCAACATTTAGATTCTATCTATGCAGTTTTGTCAACCCTGTCATTATATATTTAAATTATGTCATAAATAACATCAGTACGGCACTATATCAAGACAAACGCAAACGAACTCTTTTTGGGTAGAGCAGTTTTACAAAATCTACAGAGCCGTGACGCGGCTTAGCAACACAATGGCGGACATTTCATTGAAAAAAATGAGGAAGATGGACGGGGTGGGTATCTATGACTACAACCTGAAAATAGAACCGGTACGTTCTTTCATTCATGCATTATCGATCGCGCGGTGATGATCCATGCCAATCAAAACGCCAAACCAATGAAATATCATGGAATCATACGAACTGTTCCTTCTCTTCTACATTTTTATTACGGTGGGGCAAAGATCATTCCTGCAGCCGTTTAGACGAAAGGTATATGCAATCGAAGCCAGGAGATTGGGCGTTAAAGCGTAGCGACGGGCGTTGACGGGCGTCACTGCATTTAGATGAATTAGTGTTAATTCCATGGGATATCTAGACGACTCAGAGCTTCTGAGCTATTTGACCAGGGCGTTGAAGCGTTAAGCTAGGCGTTATCGGGCATTAATGTGTTACGTCTATAAAAACAAACGGATCCCAAAGATGTGTACATCTACGTTCAAGCGTCAACATGGCTTATACATGTTCTGAGTGAGAACGTGCGTCCACCAGACACTACAATTTAATGCGACACCAGAAGAATATACATGGGTATGAAGACACCGAGGCGCAAGAAGCCAATACAGATGCTGAGATAATACCAGCTGATTCTGAGAGTCCACCGATTGAGACCGATGCAGAGAATGCTGAGAGTCTATCTACTGATACAGAGAGCTCAACCTCAGATAGTCAGGCTACGTCGCAGGAAGCCTGAGTGAAGAAGAACCCACCTTTTTGGATCGTATTGTGACATCAGCTATTAATACCCACGCTGCGTTGATCAAAGAGACCGGACAGGATAACTTGCAACAGACTTACATCCAAATGCGCCCCTGCATCAGAAAAACAGCCATGGGGATCTATGAACAGTATAGCCTTCTGCCGCTTGAAATGAAAAGCGACCCCAAGCATAGGTCCATCATGAAGTCCAAGCGTCACCTGGAAGAGGATATGGGACTACCGCCCATCGAGGCCCTGCAAAATCGATCAAAATGTGAAGTAGCTGTTCCGTGACATGTTGCCGTTACAGTATCCTGGCCTGCCCGACGACGATTAGGGATTCGTCTAACAGACAAGAGCGAGCATGGCCGAAGGTTGAGGCAACACCAAATAGCGGCTTCTGATTGGGCAATAGCAGCCGAGAATACATCCAACGGGCAAGAACGAATATGACAGATGCAACATCAAAATGACGGTTTCTGAGCGGTCAAAAGCATACTTGAATGGTAAACATACCCAACGCGGCTTCCCCAGCTTGGGTATGATGTAACATTGGAGAGAATAAACTATATGAAAACTTTTTTTTTATTCAGTTACGTATATACACGTACGTAACAAAAACAAGAGACGGTATGCGTCCACAGAAATATGAACAAGTACGTACACGTAGACACACATATATGACACCCATCAATATGACACACGAAAACATACCAAATACATAAAAACATGTTCCATTTTCCTATGACATTTTTCATATTTTTGTATAGGTATATATTATCGCATAATGTAACGATGAACATTTTTGTACATTAACACGTAAATAAATATAAACATGCACACGTATATACATGAACATATTATATATATACGATGGATACATATATATATATATATACGTTCAGTAAATATATACATGTACATATATATTGCCTTTATAAGGAGACACACGGTGTACTATGACATGTGAAGAACATACACGTCTCTATTAAATACGAAGTACATTAGACAGAACAAATGAAAAAAAAATATAAAAAAAATATAGATAAAGAAAAAATAAAACTATAAATTCCCAATTTTTTCCCATTTTTACCCAACCCATCCCTCCAGAATACTGACATCATACTCCACTTTCTTTTAATCTTGTCTTGTGTGTTTTGCATTTGGGAGATGTATTTTTCTGATTGAAAGTAAATCTGTTTTTTCGAATTTACAGGAGTAAATATATTGTTTTGTTACTAGAAATAAACAGTTTAAGCAATCTTGTTTGCCCTCCCACCCACATACAACTTTTTGATAATTTATGTTAACTGAAATATTTTTGTCATGGAGCCATTCTTGCAACTCTTTCCATAGACGCCATACTTTAGGGCACATAAAACGTAGGTGCTCAATTGTCTCTTTATGAGACTGACAGAAAGAGCACAGATCATCTTCTCGTTTCCCAATTGTGTATAAAAATGAGTTTGTACATACAGTTCTGTGTAAAATTTTGTACTGTATATTTTTTAATTTTGTGAACTTCGTACATGAGAAAGTATTTTGGTATGTTTCAGTCCAGTCTATCTTCAAATTTAATAATTCCTCCCATTTTTCGGCTGTTTTAATGACTAATCCTTGTTCCCCATTCAATAAATCATAAAAGGTTCTACACCCCTTTGTCTGTTTCAATAATATAACCTTTTCTATGCCTAGAACATGGCTATACTGTAACGTTTCACTGTATTCGTGTACTAGTTTAGTCTTCCACACTTCTGTAATATTTGTAACCACGCGATGGTAGTCTAGATATGTTCCTCTTATATTGTATTTAGTTTTAATATCTTGATATGACAGAAGCTTGCCTTTACAGTCTACGATGTCGCGTATATAATTTATGCTTTTATTGTACCACTGTTCGATAAAAATAGAATGTTTTAGATTGCTATTAAGCCAAACTGGCTGATTGGCAATATTAGTCCATGAGCTAGACCACTTACTGGTACCATCTTGAGGGGCAAAACATCATGGTGATTTTCATATTAGATTATATATGTAGAGTACAAAAAATCATGCTGGCCATGGCACAAAGTGGGTCAATCCAAGATGGCGGCAAATAGTTGCTATAATCCACAAGCTGCTATATATAATCGACCTAATTTTCACTGATGGTTTTCAAATTGGACATATTGGTGTCTCTCAATTGTTTTGCAAATTTAGTCATATTTCTCCTTTGGAGATCCCATTTGCAGATAAAAGTTACTTCCCCTTGATCCACCAGGTGGCGCTGTCCTCACATGCGTACTCGAGCTCGTTCTCTTTTTCCCTCTGCAACACGAGACATGTTGCGACAAGGTCGCAGGGTTCGGGGAGGTCGGGATGGGCACATTTATGTGATAGCATTTTTGATTTGATAAAAAAATATTGAACATTTTATTACGGTGGGGCAAAGATCATTCCTGCAGCCGAACGTTTGAACGTTTATAAATGTCTTATATTTGTGGCTCAAATCTACACCTGCTATCACTGATGCCAGACTCCCAACAGTGGTGGTTGGGACGCCGAACCTGTAGTTCCCGGATCAAGATGCAGCGTAAGCCACCTGTGATGATCTAGATCTGGTAACCTGAAAACACTCTTAGAGATTTCCCCTGTCGTGAGAGAAGCGTAGGGATGTCAAAGAGCAACCAATAAGACGGCGAAGAAGGGAGAGGGGGGGGGGGTACGTAAAGGCCGACTGCTGGGGAACTAGTAGATCATGTTGTTGTAGCCGTCTTGACCGCTCTGTCAAATCCCTCCGCCTCCGGCATGGCTGTTAGTGATACTTACCTCAGGCTTGGGAATTGCTTGCTGGTCTTGACTGTGGTGTTGTTCGCCCCCCCCCCCTTTGTTTACGAGAGGGCTAGTGGACTATGCGCTGGGCTGCTACTACAGGTCCCAGTGATGTCACCCTGTCAGTCTGGACGAGATGTCTCGTAAATAGAAGCTGGTAAAAGTCGAGTTGGCTGTGCCTGCGCAGGACTGGACTATATCATCTGACGATAGTTTCCTCCACAGGTGCCAGGAAATCGTGCGAAGATACTGATGTTAGTAGAGAAGGGGCATCCATTGCAAGTTGATATGCCTCGTGAATCGAATCATCTTCAGCCAGGGTGCTATCATGAACTTGGTAACATCGGATGTCACCGTCCAGCATAGTGATAGACATAATAGGCATCTGAATCCCCTTGCTGGATCTGTGCAAAGTAGATAATGGCGGATGACTCTACTGGATAGAGAAGGAGCTCATCTTCCAATCCGTTGGCGAAGTCCGAAAGTGCACGGAATCGAGTATAGGTATAGGCCAAAACGAGTAGGCTCATTCCTTGTATGAATTCCGGGACCGGGCGGAACAATGTTCTGGACCAACCCTCCGCTCCGGTGTGGGACTTTCTCTCCAAAGGGTGCCGTTCAGATATCCCTGTTCCCTGAAGGCTGTAAGATAGTGTTTTCACAGAACTTGACTGTAGAAAGTTCGAGTGAAAACCCAAATAACGCTCTCAGGACGACCGCAAATGTTCCACCTGTTTGAGTTCGTCGAGATTGTAATGCGATAGCTCGGAGTAGTGCAGAAATGCTGCCGGTCTGGCGGATGTCCACCCTCGTGGACAAGCGTAACACCTTGGCTAGGGTTGATCTGTATCTTTCGATGGCTCTAGCTGATGTTCGCACTCGTGGACGGGCGTAACACCTTGACTAGGGCTGATCTGTCAACTTCACTGGTACTGATCTGAAACTTCTTTCCAGATGTAGATGGAGTAGAAATCTGTTACTACCGAAGTAGAGGCAGCAACGGGATGGATTCCTCGAGACCGGCACTTGAAGACCACTTCGACTGGTACAGTTGAGGTGTGGAAGATCGGTTAGCTGATACCGTAGTTTCCGCAACTGTTCTAGATAAAAGCTATTTCTGTGAGGTAATCTCGCTGAACTGCGATGCAGCCACAGTGGTACGATGAGAATTATGACGCAGTCATGCTGTGTGATCTTTAGAGGAACTTCCTGTATCATGGCGATTGGCAGGAAGGCATAGGCCAGGGAGTTGTCCCACTTGATCAATGAGGCGTCGATGGCCAGGATTTGCAGATCTATGATGAAGCTGACGAAGAGTTGTAGTTCTGCCTTGGCTCTTGTCGCAAACAGGTCTCTCAGAGGTTATCCCCAACGATGGAAATCTGTTGGAATACCTCTTTGTGGGGCGCCACTTCGTCTGGATGATCTTGTCTGGACGGGATAAGTTATCTTCGATGATGGGATAGGCTGTCCGCTGTCCGTCGTCCTGGTGTGTGGCGGCCCGTCTTTGGCATTGTGGGTTGTGTCCAGTGGAGTAAGATTCTGGTTTCCTGGAATTCTAGCCACGATCCGGACCCCCTCCCCCCTCTTTGCTTGTGTGAAAGATGACTATAGAGTTGTCGAAGGTCACGAGACGATCCCTGAAGTTGAGTGTTCCGGTGTCCATGCGTGCAACCCGTCGTGTGGACGGCAGTGTCCCGGTGTCCAAGAGTGGGACCCGTCGTGTGGACGGGCCACCGGAACCAATGAGTTGATGACTTGATCCAGAGGTACGGCTGACAGAGGGACTGTAGTGGCTGTATCTGTAAACGACCACATTGCGTGATGTCTTGTACTGATGTCAGCAGTCCCAGTAAATTCCTGCAAATGCACCAAAGTTTGCAAGCTACCTGATTGTCAATGCCTGGCAAATGGCCTGAAATGCACGGTCACATGTAAGTTACAGACCTGTGACAACATGGCTGATGAGGACTTCCAACAAGATCAGGATGATGATACGTCTGACGATGACGATTGTGATGACAACCAAGATTAGTTGTACAGTGAACTACAATGACTCGTGCGAACTGTTCATTTTGTAGCTACTTGATGAAGATGAAAGATTCATTGCAGAACTGCTTGTTCCCCTCTTATTAATTATATCATGCTCGATTTGGAGGATACCAAACATGTATAGGTTGGTATGCGGGGAAGGTCGTGGAGTGGGGGGGGGGGGTTGAAGGGATTTTATTCTGCCAAATATTCAGTGATTACACATGATGTTACTATCCAAACTATATATTTCGGTCGAGCTCTACCAAATAATGTCAAGAAATCCAAGATGGCCCTCATGATGGAATCACGATGGCATCACGATCTTGGAAGGTAATTATGGTCTTTAATTTGGTTTTTATTTTAATATTTCTTCCTAAAGAACTGCAAAACCTAATTAAAATGATGGATACTACTCAGCTTTGGCAAAACAAATTACTTTCGTGAGCTTATAGACAAAATAACTCGGGCAAAAGATGAACTTATTAAGTTCACAAATGTGATTTTCTGGGGACACGATGCGGCCGCCATTTTGAATTTTCCCATGAACATTTGCGCCTAGAATACTGCAATCAGGCTAAACATGGCCTAAACTATTCAGTCAGGCATAAACTATTCAGTTAGGAAGTTTCAGCTTG
The DNA here is from genome assembly GCA_036873755.1 of Hanleya hanleyi. Lineage (NCBI taxonomy): Eukaryota > Metazoa > Mollusca > Polyplacophora > Lepidopleurida > Hanleyidae > Hanleya > Hanleya hanleyi. The sequence goes on from JAVTVY010000593.1 coordinate 28,639, forward strand.
CTAGCTGTCTTCTATACCGAAATAGCTTGGAAACTTTTAAAAAGTACCCATGATTTCCCGCCTTGGTCAGGTAGGGTTACCGTTCATTGGTTGCCATAATATTAGATCAGCCATTGTGTAAAATTGGACAGGAATTGTACAGAAAGAAAGACCTGTAGGTTGACCTAGAGATCTTTCTTTGATCCTCATGGCTTTTCGTAGCTTTTGGGACGCCATCTTGGATTGACCCACTTTTTGATACTTAGCTACCACTCTGACATGGTCAGCAGGGTTTTTTGTCACCTACAGATATCACGTGATAAGAAAAACATCATGAAGCTTTGCCCCTCAAGATGGTACCAATAAGTCAAATTTCGGGTCCTAGCTCATGGACTATATCGTCTACTTTCTGAGGTATTAGTTTTCGTCTTAAAAGTTGCCATGCATGGAACACATCTTTCCAGAAAGGATCAACAATATTTGGAATTTGGCTTTTTAGGTAACCGTTCCCTAGATTCCATATATTGTGGAGGATACTGGGGTCAACATTAAGGAGATCGTTCCATTTTCTGCTGTGGAATAATAATCTTTTTATCCATGATATTCTCAAACTATGCATAAAATGTGTGACATTGACCATTCGCAGTCCCCCTTCTTTATAATCCTGCGTTATTATTTTCCTTTGTATTCTGTCACTCCCCCCATTCCAAATGAACTTGAACAATACTGTATTTAGTTGCTGGATAAAGTCGTCGGGAGGGTTAGGTAGGGCAAGAAAAAGATGAGTTAATTTAGATAGAGCCGATGCTGTTATAATGGTAATTTTGCCTAATAGTGTCAAATTCCGCAATTTCCATTTACTGAACTCTCTCTTTAATTTTTCTAATTTTGCCAAATAATTTATCTTCCAAATGTCTGTAAAATTTACTGATGAAAAAGGTATCCCCAGCATGTTCAAATCTGTCACCCATTCTAGTTTTATATCTTGGCATAATCTGATTTCCGAACCTGTTAGTGCACCGATCCAAATTGCTTTGGTTTTATCTACATTTATTTTAAGACCGGATAGTTTATAAAATATATCCAATGTCTTTAAAGCTGATCTGAGCGATGTTTCCGACTATATGAAAACTTGTGAACGTGTTCATCTTTCTTTTTCTCATCTGTCTGCATCATGGCATTAAGGCGTTGAGACAAGCGTTAAGGCGTTAAGATAGGGCGTTAAGGCGTTAAGATAGGGCGGTAAGATAGGGGGTTGAGGCTTTCAGATAGGACGTTAAGGCACTAGATCAGGTGTTGAGGAGTTGCGTGGGGATTTCCCTTCTCTCGCTGGACGTATTGCTAAGGATATAACCTTGAAGTGACAGGGGCATAGTCAGCACCTTCGAAAGTGCCCTTTCTCTAATACTCCTCGGTGCGCATGCGCATTTCGCTCCCAGACTGGGTCTATAAGATAAGAGCTTCAATAGGATACCACCCACGTCCCAATTGGGCCAAGAATGGGTCATCTCTACCCCAAAACGTTCACTCAAATGCCATTTTCCACTGCCATTTTTCAGATTGACAGCATTTTCACTACACACCAGTCCAGTCGGACTCTCCCCAACGAGTGTTTCAATATGACACTTCATAAGACCCAATCGGACCACAGATGGTCCACCTCGACCCGAAAACGTCCATTCGAATGCCCTTTTGCCAATATTCTCTGTCTGCACATGCGCGGAGGGACGGTATTTCCACTATCCAGTCGAACAACACGAGTGCTTCAATATGACACCTCACTCCACCCATTTTGACCAGGGATGGTCCAACTACAACCGAAACCCAAAACGTCCATCCCAGAACTGCCTGTCCATCACTCATGCGCACTCAGAAATTTTTATCGAAATTCAACCCGACCCCACCCATCGTGTTCTACAGCGTGAGACAGAAAAAAATAAGGTGCCACACTTCATACTGTACACCGCAAGAAAAATAAATGTTCATGTACAGTCCGTGTTTCCAGGTTTTTGATGAGTATGCCGGAATGTTTCAAGTCCACGATTTTCATGCACTGATTGGCAGATTTATGGACAGATGGCGCTCCGATCGATTCGACGTTGTCATCCGGGTGATTTGATAGGGGGTATTATGAAAACGTTCTGAAAACGTATTGTACATCTTCGGACAGATTTTTTTACCTTTGAGTGGTATTGGTACAATACAATACTAACGCATCAAGGTATACGTATCAATGCATTCACACCACGGAATAAACATGTTGAGACTTGTTGACCCCGAGTTGATGACGAAACAATCATGGTAAACAATTTACGGTAATATTAAAGATACTGCGCAGCCATGTAATGATATAAATGGGTGTATGTCTAACTCTGAATGTATTCATGCGTTCACGTTTTTCGTGGCTAAACTGATCGACCACCCTATCTGCTGAATGTATTCTCCCATCACAGGTGACGTCACGGGAAATACCCAGACAAGCACCTTCAAGTAACTGAAGAGCATATGGGCACCCATTTAGCGGCAGATAACTCCTTAACCTTTTCTATTTATAGATCATGACGTCATCTACCTATGTTGGGACATTTTACGTGAGTTTTGCTGGGGAAAACCCTGTTCTATTACAACACTGACGTGACCGTGAAGCCCATTCACATTGATGGGGGACTTGTGAACCGGTACGGTAGCCAATTAAAAAAAATCATTTATTCGTTAGCAATATCATCATAAGACACTTCCTGAAATCACATCCGCATGTGTCCGGTCGAGATTTGATTTGACGCAGAACTGGAATATACGATACCGGGTGCAATTTCAGACAGGAAATGCACTGCGACCGATCCTATAATCGACATCAAACTGCTGACAGTGATTACAGAATCACTGTAGATTTTCATTGCCGTTGATCTTGTTTATCTGTGTTATCTGGTTCCGACGTACGAGTGTCGGCGAGCCTGTCGTCTTTGTTAGAGCATCGTGATTTAAATTCACTCGATAGACGTATTTCGAAACGAGGACATTTCCTAGGTTAGAATACGCCAGCTTGCGCCTGTATATCAGCGATGTACTGTTTGATCTGACATTAAGTTTCATGTTTTCCGAGTGCCTCATTCTAGTCGCGCGAGATTTCTAGTCAGTGCGCGTCAGCCGGGCTGTGATTGGTTGAATGTATGACGTCAGTCGAGCGGCTAAAACCTGGAAATCACGTGACTGAAGTCTGACGATACCTTTGAGGGTGATTATTTCTAATTAGGGATTATCGCTATGTGGTGTTAATCAGTATTACTGGTTACGGGTTAGGCTTAGGGTTTGGGATTAGGGTTAGGTTTATGTTAGATATATAAATAAATCCAACGTTTGCTGCCAGCTGCTTTCGTGACTCAGTGGTAAGATACATGGCTGTGGAGAAAGTCCAACAACCAACACGGCTGGGCCCGGCAGGCCAATCACAGCCTGGCTGACGAGCGCCGGCTGGTCGCATGTCGAAAAGTCTCCACAGTAAAGCGATAGTAGTATATAGCCGTGATTACAGCGCATATTTTGCCGGGATAGATAACTCTGTTTGCACTTTTTTGATTTTTGACAAATTTCGGGTTATCTCCCTTGATTCGAACATTTGCATGTTTTCACAGAATAAATAAATAAATAAATAAATAAATAAATAAATTAATTAATTAATTTTAATTGCATAAAGATGTATTCATCCGCGGTGATGCGGTCATGTCTGGCGGTGATGCGGTCGCGAAAAAAGCTTCCGCGGAGAAAAAGTAGTCCCTAGATAAAATGGTCCAAAGGGGTCGAGTGAGGTATCAAAGTGAAGCATTCGTGAAGGGGCATCTGATGGGCTGGGTGTGGGGTTGAAATATCATTCTGCGCATGCGCAGACGCAATGCGGAGCTCTCGTCCAATCAGAAGCGAGTATTTCAAATCCGTCACAGAGCTCTCAGCCAATCAGAAGCGAGTATTTTGACCCGGTGCATTATGGGCCATATCCAAGATGGCGGCACGTATGTTCAAGATGGCGGCACATCCGGTGTCGAAAACTGGCCATTTCTTCGGGATGTGGTCACCTAGTGTCGAAAACTGGATCTTGTATGGATCCTGCTAGACGTTTTGGAGCTAGGGGAGCCCCTAATGGGCCGATGGAGTTGTATGAGGTATCAAAGTGAAGTATATTTCAAGCATGGGTGGGTGCATGTAAAATTTTTCCTGAAAAAATACGGAACACGGACTTTATCCTAAATTACGTGAAAATGCCTATATGGGGTATGGGGGGTATAGGACCATCCTGGGAAACCTACTTCTCGACATTTGCGGTATAGGTTGTGGGGTCTCGTTTTCTTAGTCTCGTCAAGACAAACATGATAGGAAGTGTCCCGCAGCGAATCGGTGAAATTTTTGAAAAAGTACGATATAGCCCCATATAGTCCCATACTGGGGGTATAGGATCAATGTTTGTCCCCCTGGGAAACGTACTTCTATACATTTGCGGTAGGGTTGTTTGGATTTGTTTTTCACGTCTCGTCATTTAGAACATGATAGGAAGTGTCCCGGCACGAATCGGTGAAATTTTTGAAAAAGTACGATATAGCCCCATATAGTCCCATACTGGGGGTATAGGATCAATGTTTGTCCCCCTGGGAAACTACTTCTATACATTTGCGGTAGGGTTGTGGGGTCTCGTTTTCTTAGTCTCGTCATTTAGAACATGATAGGAAGTGTCCCGGAGCGAATCGGTGAAATTTTTGAAAAAGTCACCGAGACCCATATAGACCCATATAGTCCATACTGGGGGTATAGGATCAATGTTTGTCCCCCTGGGAAATCTACTTCTATACATTTGCGGTAGGGTTGTTTGGATTTGTTTTTCACGTCTCGTCATTTAGAACACGATAGGAAGTGTCCCGGAGCGAATCGGTGAAATTTTTGAAAAAAGTCACCGAGGCCTGGGTAGGCCCATAGGCCTATACTGCATGGCTATGGGTGTATAGGGCCATACGGGGTGGACATGTTGGAGTCTAGGTGAGTCCCTAATGGTCCAATGGGGTCGAGTGAGGTCTTATTTTGAAGCTCTCGTGGAGGAGCACTTGACTACACTAATGGTTCGTCCGTGTTCAATAGTCTGCGCATGCGCAGCCTGGCCCGTATTATAGTAAGTAGGCATTTTGGGGGTATGTGGGTGTGTGTTTGGGTTAGAGATGAGCTATTCACGGTTCGAATGGGTCGTGTGAGGTATCCATGTGAAGCTTGTGTGGGGTAGAGTCAGAATGGCGTGTTTTTAAATGCATGTCGCGTCAATCTGCGCATGCGCAGTTGGTTGTAGTAGAGAAATCAGGCATTTTGGGGTATGTGGGTGTGTGTTTGGGGTAGAGATGGACCCCTATGGGTCCGAATGGGTCGTGGAAGGTGTCAAAGTGAAGCTTGTGTGGGTTAGATTCAGAATGGTGTGTTTTTAAGTGCAAGTCGCGTTAATCTGCGCATGCGCAGTTGGTTGTAGTAAGTAAAGTGGCCATTTTGGGGCAGTACATGAAGGTATTTGGGGTCGAGATGGGCTATTCACGGTTCGAATGCGTCCTGGAAGGTGTCATCTTGTAGCTCTCGGGGTGTAGACCCTGATTTGAGGGCTGTTCACGTCACCTGTGACGTCATCGGTGACGTCATCAGTACGAGTAGTAAGTAAAGTGGGTATTTTGGGGCAGTGAAAGGAAGGTATTTGGTGTAGAGATGGTCCATCCTTGGTCCGAATGCGTCCTGGGAGGTGTCATTTTGTAGCTCTCGGGGTGTAGGCCCCGATTTGGGGGCTGTTCACAGCATCTGTGACGTCATTGGTGACGTCATCAGTACGAGTAGTAGCGAAAGTGTGCATTTTGGGGCAGTACAGGAAGGTATTTGGGGTAGGGATGCTTCATCCTCAGTCCGAATGCGTCGTGTGGGGTGTCATCTTGTAGTTTTCGGCGTGCAGACCTCGATTTGAGGGCTGTCCACAGCATCTGTGACGTCATTGGTGACGTCATCAGTAGGAAGTAGTAGCGAAAGTGAGCATTTTGGGGCAGTGAAGGATGGTATTTGGTGTAGAGATGGACCATCCTTGGTCCGAATGCGTCATGGGAGGTGTCATGTTGTAGCTCTCGGGGTGTAGACCCCAATTTGAGAGATAGCCACAGCATCTGTGACGTCATTGGTGACGTCATCAGTACGAGTAGTAGCGAAAGTGGGCATTTTTTAGCAGTGAAGGTTGTTACTTGGTGTAGACATGGACCATCCGCGGTGCGAATGCGTCGTGTGAGGTGTCATCTTGTAGCAACGCCCACCAACGCCATTCTGAATGCTTCAACGCCCTGGTGAAATAGCTCAGAAGCTCTGATATTCCATGGAATTGTCACTAATTCTTCGAAATGCAGTGACGCCCGTCAACGCCCGTCGTTACACCTTAACACTCTAACATAACGCCATGATATTGACCGGAGAGAGAACAACAACAGCAACAACAACAACAAGGATGACACATGAGAGAACAACAACAATAAGAAGTTTTTTCATATAGTTTATTCTCCCCAATGTTACATCATACCCACGCTGGAGGAGCCGCGTTGGGTATATTTACAATTCAAGAAGATTCTTGTCCAATCAGAGGCCACCATTTGTATCTGTCATATTCGTTCCTGTCCGTTAGATGTATTCTCGGCTACTCTTGTCCAATCAGAAGTCGCCATTTCAGAAAGTTCCATCTTCGACCGTGTTCGCTCTGAACCGTTTGTTCTAATCGTCATCGGGCAGGCCAGGATACCGTTGAGGAAACATATACTCAGATAGTTATACCGAATCTGTGCTGTATTATACCACATGAATAACAACAAGTTCAGCAATGTTCATACAGTTTATTATCCCCAATGTTACATCATACCCAGGCTGGGGGAGCCGCCCTGGGTATGTTTAGTATGTTCACAGCAAACAAATTGAAATATCAAACACCATGTTT
>JAVTVY010000594.1:0-35588 GCA_036873755.1 Hanleya hanleyi
ATGGGACGGGGAGGAAAATCTCCGACACATCCCCTACCAGGTTTAAACCTGGCCGTGTCATAATCATGTGGGATTTCCGACTCCAGGTTGCAATGTCCAGAACGTTTAATAGTGTAAAAACAGTCTATGGCATCAGTGCAACAATGCTGTTTTAGCAATTATATCTGCCAGAACACTAGATACACATCATAATTACACCAAAATATAAACAGAAGTTAACCCACAGACGTGTGAGTAGGAAATAATTTCGCGTCTTGGCAACATCAACACGTATACGCTTGCTTTCGTCCATACTACAAGAATACCCTAGTTATGTATTCTAATTTACAGTATATACCAGATGAGAATCTGGATATGTTCGATCCCATCTCAATGGGTGATCCGGGGGAAGGAAGCGTCGGTTCCCAATGAACAGCGTTGTTTTGGAGATTGAGCTCCAAATACCTGAAGTGGAAAGAAAGTCAGCAAATTGTACTATATTTTAACAAATATACTTTATTCCATTCCTTCAAACCAATCAACCAACCAACCGATAAACATCTAACGAGTGGGCAGTCCAACAATATTCCCTAGTTCACTGTTCTTCTCTGACAGCCCGCGGACTTTAGTTTGATACAGTCAACTCATAATATTGTAATAGATACGGTGACGTCACTGGGATATTTTTCTCCCACAGGAAGGTCTGTCGTACTACTGGATGGTGAAAACTTACACGGAGAAGTCAAAGGAAGTGCATGGGTTCATTATACGCACGTATATACACGTGATTTGGTTTGGTTGTACAAACACTATTGCTCACGGTATCCAGACAGCCCTGTTTACCTTTCCGAGGACTGAGAAAATTTACCCATAATCCGCAAAGATCAACATTGAACGGAATTTGAACTATCGACATATGTCGATACTCTGCATGTGTGAACGATATGTAAACAATTATGGTCCTATTTAAACATATAAACAGCTGTCGGACACACCGGGTTTCTTCCCGTCCAAAGGTAGATCTCGGACTAATATAAACCAGATGACGGTATTTCCATGTACCGTGTGTGTATGTCTTTTAGGGCATACTTGAAATATTCGTATGGTTGGCCATCCCTTCCAGAATTCGTCATTTAGAGGCTGCCTCTAAAAAATATATCATGGTATAAAATGCCAAGCCTGCCATAATTCGTATTTAGAGGCTGCTTGTAATTATTTTGTACCCTGGTATAAAATGCCGAGCCTGCCATAATTCCTATTTAGCATTCTCCCAACGTCAGAGTTTGTAACCTCCAAACCGTCGGTAAACAAGACTCTGACTTCACCCCTATACAAATGCCTGGCGCGCAGCCGCATTGCGTCTTTTCCGCTGAGCCAATGAGAGAACGTGTTATATTTTCCGGCTGACTACGTCATCACAGCTGCTCATCACGTGGAGACTGGCGGTCATATTGTAAACAACATTTGACAGGCCAGCATTCCGATTCACGCTGAGAACTATTGTAAGCATTAATTGATAATGACCCTGGAAAATGGATCAAGCATGTGGTAATGACCCGACAATCAACAAGTGTGCGTCATTCAGAAAATTATATTATGGCCAAGTGTATCGAATGATATCTGTGTTTCATGTCGCCGGTCTTGAACTCAGTGAGGGAGGGTAACACAACACAAATCAACGTCAACGCAAAATATAATATTGAAAAATTACTCAACCAAAATTACTCATCTGAACTTCAGCGAGGTAGATATTATTATGTATTTATGTGCAACAAGTAATAAAAACAACCAGTGAAGGAGGTGGACGAGAAATATGCATCGGAACACATCATTGGCCTAATTTCCTCACAGTACTAAATATTAAATAATAAGATATCTGCAGTTAAATGTGTTTCCCGGGTTATAACTACATGTATAAATAATATTAAGATTTTGTCTGAAAAAAAAACGGATTTCATTTCAGCAACTGTGCAACTGTGATTTAATTTAATAACTGATTCAGTTTGTTTTTTTCAAATGGCAATTTTTTATCAAACTAACTTATTTAAATTTGTTCATACTAAAAAATGCTTATTAAATAAATTGGCTTTGAATTAAAAAATGACAATACCAGTATTATCACAATTTTCAGTATTATAGTATAAAACTAACTCCAGATATCATACTAGTGAAGCTCAGATTTTTTGCGTATCAGCATATTAAAGTCATCGTCAATCCATATTTATAAAGGATAGAATGGTACATGTACAATCCCGACACCGCCATGTATGTATATATTCATGGTACACGTGTGTGTATTAGCACGAAGTGTTTCGAGCCCTGTGTACTCTCGTCGGGGGAGACAGGAGGCGTGTATTGTATGCGCCTCAAACACTTGTGTATTATCTCATACTGTTAGTGTTTTAATGCCCAGTTTTTAGACCTGAAAGGTTATAGGTCACCCTTTGTTCGTATTTGCACAGATAATAAAGGGTACTGGTAGGTCAATTCTGTCGTTATATTTGATCAAACAGCGACCTGATAATTAGCAAATCGCGTTTCTCTTCTTGATTTAACAGTAATTCGAGGCTTGGGAATACAAATGAATGAGGTCCCTCCTGTAGTTGTTCTGTCGCAATCGCCAGGTCCAAGATATGTGGCTGTAAATCCCAGGGCTCGAAGTACATTTACTTGCTTGTTCATGATGGAAGTTAACTGACAGATCACAAATACCAGTCCGGTTTTTAAAACAGGATGCCCATCAAAGATTTGCCTCTGTTCGTTCTCGTCGATATACAACGCATATGTTGATTGGCTCGCCGAAGTTACGCTAAGCTTTTCGGAAATCTTCGGTCCTATTCGGTAATCTCAAAAAGTTCGCTTCATTTAGTAACGGAGGCTGTTGATTGGGCGAGAGCAATGCACAGAAAAGCTGCGCGCCGCAATTAGCCCCACTTTGACATCAGAGGGTATATACGACAATAGGGGATATACAATCTGATGCCATGAGAATGCTATTCAGAGGATGCCTGTAAATCGCCAAGCCTGCCACAATTCGTATTTAGAGGCTGCCTGTAATTATTTTGTACCATGGTATTAAATGCCAGGCCTGCCATAATTCGTATTTAGAGGATGCCTGTAATTATTTTGTACCATGGTATATGAGATTCATCTATCACTGTGTGATCTCTGCTAACTTGCATGCATATCATATGTTATTATTCAATGGTGCAAAATATAGACAAAAAATTATACTATAACCCAGACATGCATTATCACTAAATAGTTAATTAACGCGAACACGTTACGCAAGAGTTATTGACTTATACTATTGCTTAATCACGCCAAATCATAGAAAACAATAATAATAAAAAAAAAAAAAAATAGGAAACAAAAAAAAATCAAAATTGTTTTTTTTTCATATTTCAACCTTGGTACACATTCTTACGAGTTCAAAGTACAATAATGTACAGAGAGGGGGAATTGTCCTAAGAGAGGAAATGTCTGAAGGGGAAAATGTCTGAAGGGGAAATGCCCGCGCACCAAGCTGGTGATATGTATATATTTAGTTATAATTGAAGGTAATCCGTGGACAACGTATTTTACCAGATAGCAGCGACATATGTATCTGATCTCTTCCGGAGGCCTACAGCCTGTTGCAGTTCAATTTATAACTGGTTTAATTTGGGGGAATATTCAACATGCATCATATTATCACAGATTATAGTTTTGGAAACTTGGGGTTAAAATTACAAATGTGGTCCAGGTTTCATCGATAAAAAATAGATCCTTTGTTGTATGCATTGGAGAGAGTGCAAAAGTATGAGCCGCAAATTCAAGCCTGGAGTCACGCTTCAAATGCGCCTGCCGCTGCTATCTGGGCACCATTCATTCAGGACTAATTTCATTTATCTCGGGAATCCAGGATTGGACTTTTTCAATGTAAGTTTATCAGGGAAGACATCTACTGAGCCGCATGTATGGTATTCATGCAAAAATACACGTAACTTTGCCATGAAATACATTCTGGATAATTATCGACACAGGATAATGATAAAATGATTAGATTAGATAACTAACCTCACCCTGATATAATAAATTCACAATGTATCATTGACTCGATGGGCTAAAATGAGACGAGGCAGCGTAACTGCCCCCAGTCATTCCCCTTCCCTCATACCCCATCTCATCACCCCACACCAGTATGTTGAATTATGTCATTGGGAAGATATACCGCCGTTTATTTGAAAATGCCACGATATGCAGGTATGCGTTGAATGGAACGTTCCTGTAATATCCCCAGTATTAATACTTTCGACTCCTCATTAATTATGACATATACACTTATTCCATATCTGCCTGTATAACTGGGTGTGTGTTCGCGACATTTATAGACACCAAATCTGTTTGAGATATCAATCTACTACGATTCGATTTAGAATAAAAAAAATTTGAACACTTAGCATAGAATTATGGTAAGTCTTAAGATGAAACTAAGATGTTTTAAGATGAAGTCCAATATAAAACATTTAGAATGCCTTGAATATAAAGAAGGGCCATACTGTACTCCACATCAAGTTTTCTCTCGTATTCAAAGTAACTTGAGCTGATCACATCCTAGAACACCTTTACTCGGCAAAACAGATCAGATCTACAACTTATCTGGACGTTTGGGCCCATCATGCTGATTTCCGCTCATATTTGGTGATGAACAGTAGATATGGATAGTTAAACCTCGCTGTCGTCTGCGCGTTACCGATAATGCCGATAAGGGACACACCCGTCCTGCCTCACGAACATTTATCTCTACCACTGCCTCGAGCCTTCACATCAAAGATCGACCGCCGAGATATAATCGGTGATTTCCTTATTTGTCACCACTAGCGGAAACACATTTGGGGCATCTAAACGCTGATTTTTACAATCGTCACCAGTATAATCAGTTTAAGGGAACGATAACACTGGTGACATTAAGGAAAATCAGCAGTATGGGTTAGTATCAAAACGGAACGCACAATACCGCTAGTGGTGACATTTTCTTGAAATCATCGATTGCGTCGAAACAAGATCAGTAGGAAAAGGGACCAAGTTACTGGTGATTTTTTGGCACTTTGTCACCACAGCTTGTTCACAGTGTTATCGGAACATGGCACACCAGCTAAGACAGCTAAAGTTTTAAGTAACTCTGTCCAACGAGTATCAGCTGAAGATAATGACATAAACCATGTTGGGAGTCCTAATTGTCTAATCATAGCAAATACATCCTGTTTTCTTGAAGAAAGGTATGCTGGAGAATTACGAAGTGTTCTAAAAATGTGGTAACCTTCATTCAAGTTAACTATCTTGTCAACAATTTCAGGGTTTCGCGCTTCTTTTGCTGTAATTTTCTTTCCTTCATTTTTCTTCCTTCGTACAGCTAAATTGACTTTATCAACCACTTGTTTCCTTTGTATTTTGCTCAGTTTGAAAAAAAGATTTGGAACACATGTTGCGGCTCTTCGATCAACACTTCGCAGTTCCCATTTCGAAACATCACTGTAAGATACAGGTACCTGCCGGTCATTGTTTTCCAATCTTTTCTGTCCACAGTATATTGTTGGAAAAGAGAGAACTTCGGCATCTTTATCATGATAAATGCTAAGTGGTTGTTGTCCTTCGCCAGGTGCTAAAACTAGGCCTTTGTTGAATTCAAGATTTATTTGGCCGATGAGTGTGTCAGGATTGCCTTGAATGCGATCATCTTCATGGATTCCGATAAATGTATTCTTGGTATGTGCTTTAGAATAGGTTTACCAGAAGACTATTCTGTGAAGTCATATGACGCAGTCAGTATGTCGGCACCTCTTCCCACTTCCCTTATATGTGTTGTAATTCTAACTCGTTTTCAGGATCAGTAAATACTTTTGAATAAACAATTTCAGATTGTCTACCATCTGCAGTGTCCGAACAACTATGTGCAAGTCCGCCGTTAAATTTTTGTGATCTTATAAATTCTTGAACAATTTCTTGTGCACTGTTAGTAGTCTCGTTAACCCAATTCTCATCAATTGCCAGACCATAATTCTTATACAGCTGACTATTGTTCATAAGCCAGTGTAAAGCTGTGAGTACAACAGTTGGTAGCACATTTTCAGAAAACACACACGATTTGTACGAAAGTCTTTTCTTCCGTTTTACAGACGCTATGAAATGTTCATCGATTTGTCTTGGTAATACATTCAGTGTCGGTTGAATGTCAGTCGGGACGTTGACTACGTTGCCTTTTGTTGAATACTGTCCACCTCGTGGTAATTCTCTTATCTGCATAAAGGGTATTCTAAGCGCTACAAGTCGTTCTTCGAGAGGGTGCAAGTTCAACTCGGGGGGTTTATCAGGCCAGGTCATCCCATTGGCAACAGAGAGTTTGGGAATTTAACATTTTTTCAATGTGGATAAGCATGTGTGACAAATCCATTCCTTTCCATCTACAGATTTGTATCCTGTATAGAAATCTTTATATGTTTGAAATATAGGAACAGGACAACTCTCTGTTACGCTTTCTCTAAACCATGTTTGATGACAACAGGTACATACATATTCTGGTCCTTTTTCTGTTTTTTTTTTATAGAAAACATTGATACATCCGTCTATATCATGTCCGAAACGTCTTTTTTTACATTATTCTTTTTCATGCTTAAAATACTCTTGCCTCTTTCGATCTTCTGATTTTCGTTTTCTGTCCGACGCTTTATCTTCTGGTGTAATATGCCTTCTTCTTTCAGATTGTTTCATTCTTTCAATCGTGAGAAAAGTTATATCCTGTCGCAGTTGTCTCTTCCTGGTCAAATCTGCGTGTGACTCCGCTTGTGAAAACGCTGGATCAAGTCTAGCTTTTTTCTTCAATAATCTTTCTTGTTCTAAAAACTGAGAATCTTCTCTACATTTCCGCTTACATTTCAGATCTATCACCCTGTGCTTTTCCGGATACTTTTCCCTAGATTTCCGTTTACTTTGGACATCTATTAATCTGTGCTTTTCCGGTTCTTTTTCCCTAGATTTCCGTTTACTTTGTTTTTCAATCATTAAGAAGCTAGGATCATTCCTTGCTTTCCGTTTACTTTGGACATCTATTACTCTGTGCTTTTCCGGTTCTTTTCCCCTGGCTCGCCTCTTAGTTTGTTTTTCAATCACTAAGAAGCTTGGATCATTCCTTGCTTTCCGTTTACTTTGGACATCTATTACTCTGTGCTTTTCCGGTTCTTTTTCCCTGGCCCTCTTCTTAGTTTGTTTTTCAATCACTAAGAAGCTTGGATCGTTCCTTGCTTTCCGTTTACTTTGGACATCTATTACTCTGTGCTTCTCCGGTTCTTTTTCCCTGGCTGTCCTCTTAGTTTGTTTTTCAATCACTAAGAAGCTTGGATCATTCCTTGCTTTCCGTTTACTTTGGACATTCATTACCCTGTGCTTTTCCGGATCTTTTGTTCTAGATTTCTGTTTACTTTGGACATCTATTAATCTGTGCTTTTCTGGATATATTTCTCTAGCACTTGATTTGCGTCTTCTGTCCGATTCTTTCAATATTTTTTTCTTTGAACTTCTTTGTCTCATTTTCTTCATGTACGTACGCATGTACTCTCGCCGTGTACACGAATTTATTGTTTTGTCACTTTTGTGGTCAGCTGAAGATTTTTTCTTCTTTAATATTTGTCTTTTTTTCTGATCTTGAAGATATAACAGAAGTCTATCATTTGCCGTTTCTTCAGTCAATCCTGTAGTCTTCTCATAACTCTTTGGTGTCTGATCAGTACAAATGTCTGAATTTATCCTCAATATCTTGACAGCTGTTACTTCGAAAATATCATCTGCCCGATAGGCCATTGATTGTGCTAGACGAAGACAATGTTCATGTACATCGTGTATGTCACTATAATGTAGCACAATACTTGATCCATTTGGATCAACAGAACCAGTCAAGTTTCTCGAGTGAGAGTCGCTAAGACAGTAAATGTTATTCTGCTTAATTACAATGAATGTACTTCCTTTGAATGTTACAATAGCAGCATCACTACTGTTTTGAAGTAAAGCAGCATGTAATGCTTCAGCTAGTGTTAAGAACTGCAGTTCATCTAGGTTTTGTCTCGTATTGCCCAGTGTTCCCATTAGTGATTCTTGGAATGCAAAATCGTATATATTACCATTTGTGTATTCCACTGACCCAGGAATGTCATTAATGGCTAGGAGATCATGATGGATTGTGTTACTTCGCTGCAAAAATTCATACATTTCATTTCCATTTACAAGTATCTGGTCTACATCATTTGATGTCCAAATTGTTGTTGGTTTCTCTTGACTGTATATGAGAGCTGATAGGCTATTCATTACACACTGTTTACCAGCATTGTCTTGAAATCTTGGATGGCTTTGGTCGAAGTGACCCTGTATTGGTATTAGCAAACTCAAAATATTTGTGTTCCCTTCGAATCTATGTTGTGAAATTATACCCGGACATGTTTCTGCCGATTCATGTTCTTCTTCAGCATCTACGACAACATCATAATGAGTGTCATGTGTTGAAACAAATATTTTGTCTGTTTGTTTATCAATAGGAAGTTGAGGTATGTAAGGTTTGCATGGATTTGTATGTTCACTGTTTGTAATAGATTTATTCAATAGCTTGTTCATAATTCTTGAAGCGGTTTGGTTTGTTCGTTTGTTCTTAGTTCATGCAACTTTTGTACATAATTTCGACACCACTGCATTGCACGGTGGCAATGGCACCCTCGGTGAGGTGCAAACGGAAGGTTCCGAGTCAGTGGTGGTCGTCTGCCCTGCACCATCAATTCTACTATCCTGGATAGCTAATGGTGGTACACTCGATGGTGTACAGACGCACGGATGCGAATCAGACCTCGGTGGGACATCCCGTTTGGGATGGACAGACTTTCCCGGGGATTTGAAGATTTTCCCTCCAGAAGGGATGGTTCTTCCACACCATGGAATGACGAATCATCCTCAGCCCTCCTCTGTCTCATCCGCAATCTCTGCTGCTCAGCCAGCCGACGTGAGGATTTGCGCTTCCCTCCCATGCTGTGAAATATATACAACCATAATACTTGTTTGACAAATGTCAACGTATAATGGTGACAATTTGATAAATTTCATAGTTGTTGTTGTTGTGCCGTCACAACATGACATTCACATCGCAGCAAACCATGACCTCGCCATTAAATAATGTTCGGTACAGAGAATTTTTGTAAATATTACACTAATTGCCATTAAAATTTACCTTCAGCTTTCCCTGATAAGTTTTAATCACGTTGCAGCTTTCATGTCTGTGATATTTATATACGTTAATTCCTCTAATAAATCGATACCCTATCGGGAATCGATCAATAGGCTACATTGCAAATATTATAGTATTCAGTCAAGATATTACCAAACAGCACCAATAGAAGTATCTGTTTGGAACATTTTCTGTTTTGGGTGGTCATTCTCTGGGTTAAATTTGACGTCGCCAAGGCTGAGGGGGGACTGGCCCATATGTGCAAAGGAGTGGGAGGCTGTCATTATCTATTGTGATGTCAGGGACAATGCTATGATATTGCTACTGTGGTCAGCATTGATACATTGTCTTTGCAATGTCATATTGTGACATCATGACATTACTGTTGATTTGTGACAATGTGGAACTGTAGAAATTCCATGAATGGAATAGAATGCCCATCAAACTTAGGAGTATTGGACTGGTCCAAATCAACAATGACTGATGTTAAAATTTAACACAGAGAAAGACCACCCAAAATTGAAAATGTTTCAAACAGATAGTTCTACTGGATGTTGTTTGCTAATATTTTAAATGAATACAACAATATTTGCATCGTACCAGTGACATAAATTTCACAACACATCAATTTTTGTTTCTCAAAAAAAACCCCCATGAGATTGATCTAATCAAAACCCCTCGGCTTTCCCCAAATGATTGAGACTATGAGTAGTATGAACTGGGGAAGAGATAGTTCCATGTGGGATGATTAAACTAAAAGTAATTTATAATTTGCAATGTAGGGATGTATCAGTAAATCAGTGTATGGGGTATAGAACTAACCATGCTAAGTGGTATTACATTAAGTGTGCTGCTTACTCCAACTTCACTGCTGAATTTGTACTGGTCACAGTGTCATTTCAGATGAGCATCATGACCACAAGTAATTTAGTGACCGAAATTTAGCGGCTGTATCCTATCTCAAGCGGTTTTGCCTAAAATCAGTAACGGATGAACGGACAGACGTACATGACGACAATACCCCGAGATCAAATTGGCTGAAGGGTAAAAAGGGTCATAACTCCGTAAAATAAGAACCGAGACGAATATGCTTTAACGAACACGAATCTGCAGATATAACTTGTACATTCAACTACAGATAACAAAATCGGAGATTTTTACAACCGAAAGGGGCATAATTCCATAGGCCGAGGCGAGTAATCCTTTGTGGGCTTGTAGAATACAACAATATAATTTTTTTTCCAAAATATAGTAGCTATACCGAACACAGTTCTGCAGATATAGTTGCTACATTCAGGCACATAGGACAGAAACAGAAAGTAATATATCTAAGGGGCATAACTCTGTAAAATATGGGCCGAGGGGAGCCACTTTCGATAGGCGTCTAACTTAGCACTCTGTAAAATAAGAACCTAGACGAATAATCGACCATAGGGGTCCATGTGCCCCGCTAGCAGCACCAGTTATGGTGGATTACATCCACCATAACTGGCGCTGCTGCTGCGGGGGCCATGGACCTCTATGGTCCATTTGTTTTGGTCGATGATATCTCATATCATTGATGAAGAGCATGATTTGAAAATGGAGATATCATAATCCAATATGATTGACGTCGGCCATATTAGATTACGCACATTGCTGAAAAACAATCTCAATCGTCCACTCACCAATGTCAAGGCACACCCCAAGTTTGAAGTTGATCGGTTAAATCATTCACGAGTTATTGTCCGGAGAAGAAAATCTAAGATCCAACAGCTTATAATCCAATATGGCTGACGGCGGCCATATCGGATTATGCACATTGCCAACCAATCCCAACCGTCCTCTCACCGATGTCAAGGCACTCCCCAAGTTTGAAGTAGATCAGTTGAATCGTACTCCAGTTATTGTCCGGACAAGATTCAACTGCTTATAATCCAATATGGCTGACGGCGGCCATATTACATTACGCACATTGCTGAAAAACAATCCCAACCGTCCTCTCACCAATGTCAAGGCACACCCCAAGTTTGAAGTTGATCGGTTAAATCGTTCACGAGTCATTGTCCGGACAAGAACATCTAAGATCCAACTGCTTATAATCCAATATGGCTGACGGCGGCCATATTGGATTATGTACATTGCTGAAAAACAATCTCAACCGTCCTCCCACCGATGTCAAGGCACTCCCCGAGTTTGAAGTAGATCAGTCGAATCATACTCCAGTTATTGTCCGGACAAGATCCAACTGCTTATAATCCAATATGGCTGATGGCGGCCATATTAGATTACGCACATTGCTGAAAAACAATCCCAACCGTCCTCTCACCAATGTCAGGGCACACCCCAAGTTTGAAGTTGATCGGTTAAATCATTCACGAGTTATTTTCCGGACAAGAAAATCTAAGATCCAACTGCTTATAATCCAATATGGCTGACGGCGGCCATATCGGATTATGCACATTGCCAACCAATCCCAGCCGTCCTCTCACCGATGTCAGGGCACTCCCCAAGTTTGAAGTAGATCAGTCGAATCATACTCCAGTTATTGTCCGGACAAGATCCAACTGCTTATAATCCAATATGGCTGATGGCGGCCATATTAGATTACGCACATTGCTGAAAAACAATCCCAACCGTCCTCTCACCGATGTCAAGGCACTCCCCAAGTTTGAAGTAGATCAGTTGAATCGTACTCCAGTTATTGTCCGGACAAGATCCAACTGCTTATAATCCAGTATGGCTGACGGCGGCCATATTAGATTACGCACATTGCTGGAAAACAATCCCAACCGTCCTCTCGCCAATGTCAAGGCACACCCCAAGTTTGAAGTTGATCGGTTAAATCGTTCACGAGTTATTGTCCGGACAAGAAAATCTTACGGAATTACGGAATCACTGAATCACGGAATCACGGAATTACGGACACCGGTGTTTCTAAGCCCCCACCCCCCCCCCCCCACCCCCTACTAAGTAGCGGGGGACAATAAGCTGTACCGAATACGGATCTGCAGATATAATTGTACATTCAGCTAGAGATAACAAAATCGGAGATTATTAAATCCGAAAGGTTAATAAAAAAGATGGCGGCGAGTGTAGGTGTGTGGTGAGGAGCTCCCGCTGGTAGGGTAAACTTATGCGGACCTTGCCGCCCCAAAGTAAACCTTGCCGCCCCAAACAACCCATGATGCAATGCATAACATTGACAGCCCTTCTCAGATGTTTACATTAGAAAAGCAGTGACCAATGACTTGCATGGAAGTTTGTTTTGGGGCGGCAAGGTTGACTTGGGCCGATCATTCAGAAACTTTGAACTTCCACGGAGACAAAATCGAACAAATTTCGAAGGTGCAAATCCCCCGCTGTGTGTCGGATCTTCATGAGGAAATCAAACATTTAAAGGACCAACTAACTGCCCTTGAAATTCATCACAGGAAAAGGAATTTACTATTTTTTGGAATACAGCTGAAAGGATCACCGTTTGAAGAAAACACGGAGAAAGTTGTTCGAGATTTATTGGCTAACCAGCTGAAATTGGGGAGTGATCGCGTCAATTCCATGCCACTTTCCGCGGCCCACCGTATCCCAAGTAGGTCACCTCCCAAACCACGAGAATCCGATGGTCATGTCCCTCCACCACCTATTACCGTAGTGTTTGTGTCTTTTGACGACCGTAATGATGTGTTGTATGCAGCTCCGAATCTGAAGGGAACGAATGTGGTCATACGTACGGATCTGCCGGACGACTTGAAGAAAACAAGATCGGAATTGAACAAAAAGGCATACGAAATTCGGAAGGACATGGGATACAAAACCCGTGTGAAGTTGATGGGAATCAAACTTGTGCTCCAAATTCGTAAACCGTCCGATAAAGAATGGCAGCTATGGCACGACAGTGAGTAGTCATGTAAACATGATGGAATTGTGGCTTACATCGTAACTAAGTAGCGGATGTTTATATTCGATTAACTTTGGCTTTGCTACATGGCAATGACCACATCAGACTACACATTTATTGTCTACGAAACTGTATATTGCACAAACTAATCTACATGTACACGGTTACACCGCCACAGGGCCAACGTCAAACCCACACACCGAACCAGATTACAAGTTGTACTGTTATTCAAACGATCTGATTGTGGACTGAAGTCCGAAATCGGAAACAATTAATGATATGAAAATTATTTTCCATTTGAATTATATGTGAAGTAATCGAATCGACCAAAACATTCACAAAATGCTTGAACTCCTACATGAAATTGAGTATTATCACAACCAGGCCCTAGTATTGCACAGACTGACAAATCACATCTTCTACTTTTCCAGCAAGTGTAAACTTTGACCCGCCGACTAAATTACTTGTTCAAGTTTTACTATTGTAAACTCCAGAATGTACAAAGCTTGGAACCTGAATGAACGATAATGGGTCCAGACTCCAACATGTGACTGACAGTAGGGGCCTACATGAATGAAAACTGATTTGAATAAGCTAGGTTGACTCACCAATTTGTACATATTCACCGCCCCCGTCGTAGTCCATTGAAGCCTTATTCAGTTTTTATTGCGCACAGACTAGTTTGTAACTTACATGATTTGCTATTTGCCTATAGGCTATGAAACGAGCACCCGAGTGAATAGTTGTACAGGGCTTACACGTGGATACAGTATAACAAACGACACAAAATTGTTTTATCAACAAATCTAAACCGACAGTAGTGAACGGATTGCCACTGTCTGGTGTTCCCTGTTTTTCCCATTCGTGAAAGTTAATGACACGCTGGTATAGATTTCACTTCGTATTATATGAAGGACTGATGATGCCATGACATCACCCAAACTTACGGTAGTAAAAATCTTGATATTTTTTGTTGTGTGAACTATCACATTAACACATGATTTGAATACATATACTGATACCTGGGCCCAGCGAAGATTTACCATACAGGCTGGATTGTCGGCCAGATTTTATTATATACATTTTTTCTCTTTTTTCTTTGAATGTACTTATATATTATAATGATAATTTGTATGTATGTTACAGGTTTAATTTTGAAATCACCACCTTCCCGTTTTTATGTTGTGGAGATAGGGCAGGACAACTGCGATAACGACACAATGGATTATGGATAATATAGTTGCCGGAGAGTTTCCACTCACGGATCTCTTGTCCAATCTTCCTTTTTTCAATCATTCTTTTCCCACTGATTCTGATACTTTGAACGAATCGCCAGTAAATAACACTATAAATCTTGAATTTCTTGAAAGCCTGTGTTTCAATCCAATCGAATTAAATGACCCAGAATTTTGTAAATCTGTTATAGATGATAATCAATATGAAAGTCTTCACTGGAGTAGTATCAATAATCACCAGTCCAACTATTTCACTGAATCATCGTTTATAGCTGAATGTGATTTTCAAAATATAAATAGTAGAACACAATTGTCTTTCTTACACCTAAACGCCCGGAGTATTAATCGACACTTTACTGAAATTAGTGGTTTCCTTTCCAATCTAAAACACCACTTCTCCATTTTGGGTTTTTCTGAAAGCTGGCTCAATCCCACAACAGAAACTCTTTTCGAAATTCCAGGATACAAACCGTTTCCATCGTCGGGGGACAAAAAGAAAGGGGGTAGGGTCATTTTTTATGTAAATGATAATATTACAAAATGTCATATTCACGATGGTCTTTCACACCGAGACAAGGATGGTGAATATGAATCACTATTTGTGGAACTCGAGTGCAACAGCACCAAATATATCGTCGGCATTGTTTACCGACTACCTGGTAAAAATCTCGATGTGTTAAACCGTTACCTTGAACTAGTACTAAAACATAAGGATGTAGAAAATAATAAATGTATTATTATGGGCGATTTTAATGTAGATCTTTTCAAGATCGAAAAACATAAGCCCTCAAATGAATTTCTTCACATATTAAAGTCAAATTATTTTTTCCCACAGATAACAAAACCAACGAGAGTTACCTCTCACTCAACCACATTAATTGACAATATTTTTACAAATTTTCACAAGGATAACCTCCTTTCCGGTATATTTCTGACAGAAATCACCGATCACTTTCCTGTTTTTCACATTCTAAATACATGTACAAAAACAAATAATACTTCGGTTGACCGAGAAGTTACATACCGAATATACAACCAGGAGCAGGAAGATTTATTCGCTCAAAGAATTGCTGATACTAGTTGGGAAGATGTTACCAATATTAATGATACCAATATGGCATTTGGTTGCTTTTCGTCTAAATTCTCTGCTGTATATGACGAATGTTTTCCATTAGTATCACATAGATTTTCTCAAACAAAAATCATTAAGCCGTGGATCATACTTAATTCAATACATCGAAAAAACTATCTTTATCGAAATTATTTAATTAAAGCGAATAACGAAACCCGTATGCAGTATAGAAGCTTTAGAAATAAACTAAACCATACAATTAGATTGGCTAAAAAAAATTATTTTGAAGAAAAATTTACTGCTATTAAGCAAGATATTAAAGGGACATGGAAAATCTTGAACCAAATGCTAAATAGGAATAACAGATCTCAGTTACCAACATCCTTCAATGATAATGGACATGATATATCTGATAAAAAACATATAGCAGAAAAATTTAATAAATACTTTGGCTCGGTACCATCAAATCTGGATTCTCGAATCTTCAATTCCACAACACATTTTAGTGATTACTTACATGATAGAACTCCTCAAGACTTCCAGTTTCCAACTATTTCTCATGTGGAGATAAAGCAAATCATATTACAACTTAAATCGGCTGCATCTGGCATAGACGACATACGGTCTTCCATGGTTAAGCGTGTTTGTGACTATATCTCCACCCCTTTATCATACATCATGAATTTATCCTTATCATCTGGTGTTGTACCAGACCCTCTGAAGATTGCAAAAGTAACGCCAATTTTCAAGGCTGGAGACCCGCATATTTTCTCGAACTACAGACCAATATCTGTGTTACCCTGTTTTAGCAAAATTTTAGAGACGGTTACAGCAACAGCTATTACAGACTTTTTGAACTCGAATGATATAATCTCCGATGCTCAATACGGCTTTAGGACAAATCATTCAACGACGCTAGCAGCATGTACACTGTACGATTTACTGTTACCGCTAAGGAATCAAAGCAGTATAGTATAGCTACGTTTTTGGATCTGTCAAAAGCGTTTGACACCGTCAATCACGAGATTTTATTAGCTAAACTGGAACATTATGGATTTCGTGGCGTATCTAATAAATGGTTAGAAAATTACCTTTTTAACAGAATGCAGACCGTAAATTATAAGGGTTGTTTATCAAAACTCGCTCCTACCTTTTACGGTGTGCCCCAGGGGTCAATTTTAGGACCAATTCTTTTCTTAGTTTATATAAATGATATAACCAACGCGACCGACATGCTAAAATTTGTCTTATTTGCAGATGACACAAGCGTAACATGTTCTTCTGAAAATCTCCAAGATGCTGCAGACATAATGTCCCAAGAGTTGTGTAAATTGTACCAGTGGTTGTGCTCCAATCGATTATCCCTTAATATCGACAAAACCAAATTTATGATTATAAAACCGTATCTAGCACATTCGAGGAGACCAGATACTGAATTAGGGACCCCTTTACAAATCTCCGGAAACGAAATAGAGCTAGTTCAAAACTTTAAATTTCTCGGTATTTATATTAATAATAACTTAACATGGGTCTCCCATATCGATTATATTTGTAAGAAAGTTTCCAGGAATATAGGACTACTCAATCATATTAAGAAATCCGTTAACAAAAAAATACTATACATTTTATATTATTCTCTTATATTTCCATATCTATCGTATTGTAATACTCTTTGGGGAAACACATACACTAGTCATCTTAGACCTTTGGCCTTACTTCAAAAACGTGCAATACGACTTATAACATTTTCAAATAAAATAGACCACACTGAACCCCTATTCCGGAAAACCCAGATTTTACAGCTGAATAAACTAAATACTTACCTTTTACTGTTGATAGTCCACAAATTTTTCTACTGCTCAACTCAACTACCTAAGGCCTTCAGACAATATTTTACAAAACAATCAACAGTACATTACTATCAAACAAGAGGACATAAATTGAATATAGCTAGGCCGTTTTATCGGACAAACCTATCCTTCTATACCACTAAAATAGCTGGACCCCGTGAGTGGAATAAATTACCCTCCTCAATTAAATCCACACCATCTACTTCACTATTTAAATCACGCCTTAAATCATATCTGCTTGAAGACTGACCTGTCTCCATACACATATATGCGCCTGGTATAATAATTCTATGTTGTATATCAAGACTACAAATTTCGCATGTTACATGTATTAGGGATAGAACAAGCCCCATGGGGCTTTATTCCCGCCTCTTACAGTTTGTGAGCATTACTAGAAATGAACATTTATGTGGTGAATAAAATCAAATCAAATCAAAGGGGCATAACTCCATAAGCTGAGGTGAGTAATCCTTTGTTGGCTTGTAGAATACAACAATAGAAATAAGTTTCCAAAATATAGTAGCTATACCGAACACAGTTCTGCAGATATAGCTGGTTACATTCAGGCATATAGGACAGAAACAGAAATTAATATAACTGTAAAGCCATAACTCTGTAAAATATGGGCCGAGGCGAGCCGCTTTTGATAAGCATCTGTCTCAGCGCTAGATAAATAAGTGTCTCAAGCGGTTTTGCCTAAAATGCGTCAACGGACAGAACAACTAACAAATGTATTGACAGACGGACGGACGTACATGGCGACAACAATACCCCGAGGTCAAAATGGCCGAGGGGTAAAACAATTTTTTATTATTATTGTTGCAGGGATAGCTTTACGATCCAAACTGCTAGCCCTGTTACCTCGAAATAAATCGTACATGCCAGGAGATTGCTCCAAACCGGTTTGGGCCAGACCCTAGAACTTCAGCAATCTTCGTGCACGCTCTGATATCGTCAGACTGGGTTGAGCTTTAGAACGAACGAGACATACTTTAAGAATTCGGGTTGGAATGGAGGGAAGATTTTAATGGGGGATATTTTAGGCCTATATCGTGCTAGGTGTTGCTAGGCGAGGCACCTAATGCTACTACATCTGGTGATCAGAGATAAAATTAATTTGAAACGGTTGAGAATTTACGCCTGTGAACCAGACTGCGAAAATCTCGGTAAACAAACGCGGTGTGGAAGTCGGCCATTTGTCCTCTCACTTCGCGTTCCCCACCTTCCCTGTTTACTTGGCCGGCTTTGCACAGGTTGAGTGTATGTAGAATTGTTTACCGGGAGTCGGTCATCCTGATATTGGGCTATTCTGGTCGCGATAATTTTGTATAAATCTTTTCACGGCTGGCAGGCTGTGTATTGTGTTGGACAGGTTTTTTTGTCTCGGCCGATAGGCTAGCTACGCGATAGTGAAATTTGACAATATGATCACACTGGTCTGTGTGATATACATGTAGGGGCCGGTTAGCCGTTTTCCCCGTCTTTCGTTATGAAACTAGTCGTGTGTTCAGTTCAGTCCACGCAATCAAATATTTTTCTGGTATATAGCCGGCTGAGCTAGCCAACATTTCTCATAAACAGTGTATCGTTTGTATGCATTCAATAAACTTCGTGTCGCTGTATATACAGTATCCGTTTTATTAACCTGTGATAGGCACACTGTGTTATTATAGTACGGCCAATGCGGTATAATTTAGCACTGCCAACAGTATATATATAGATCTGTGTAATGGGGCAATTAATCGCTCGTCTCTTTGAGGGTCTCGAAGTGTTCATTTCGGCCCGTACTATTAAATATATTCCTGGTATTTAGCCAGTTGAACTAGTCAACAGTTCTTGGGAATAGTGGATTTACTCTATTCATTTATTGCAATTGGTGTCGTCGTATATACAGCATTATTGTCTTGTGATAAACGCGAAGTGTTATTAGTAGTGGCATTTTGGCCGTTCGTGGCCAATAGATTGGTAACAACCAGATAAATGGACTCAGTGATATTGAATGCAATTTGAGCCTGGCAGAGTTATACAATTGTCAAATATTTTTACTGGGTTATCATATAGAGCCTGTATATCGGGGAGAATCATATTTTTATGGAAGTTTTTGTCCATTGTCACTCCGGGTGTTACTGTGTGGTGTTGTCTATGTGTTTCTGTGCGATTGAATTGTATTGTTTCTGAGATTGACTTTTGTGTGAGATTTCTACTATGTGTTAATATTGATGGGTCTTTGGATTGGGATTGGAGATTTTGTCGACGTTTATGAGAAATCTGTAGTTGGAATACAATTGGGCGTTGGAATACAATAGTAAATGCTCAGATTGTTCGCGGGTCAATGTGACTTTGTCTTCTGCTAACGTTTTTCCCGTCTTGATAAAAGCGAAACCCGTTTTTTCTGTTTCAAGATATATATATATACATTTTTTGAACGGTTTGTCGGCTGCCAACTGGTCGGCTAAATAATATATATATATTGCCTACATTTTGGTTGTCCAATACATGATTCTGATTGCTCAGTTGACAGCTTGGGGCATTATCAGTCATGCGAGCCACATTCATGTCGACACCATGGTGTTGTCGCTGCCATATATTATAGTATTCATGGCAAAGCCATGGTGTTGTCACTGCGACAATAGTAATCCGACTTCCTTCAATCTCTTTGAATTAAGTTAATGATTTGTATATCCGGTCTGTTTTCTCCATTCTCCAGGCACGGAAAACTGTGTTAATTTAAGATTTATTTATGTTGAATACAGGTGGCCTGACTTTGTTTTCCGGGCACAATTGATAATTTTTTTTTTTTTTCTCCCACAGTCCCACCCTGGGTTTCTTTAGTGCCCTATTCATAATTAGTTGTAAATTGAAATAGTGCAAGATTAATAGAGAAGTTGCAACAGCGTGTTGACTGTGTGGTAACACGTGTTGCACTTGTTCTAGAGATGGGTCTTGTTCTTTTTCTTTTTTCCTAATGGATATGGCTGATTAGGCACAATTAATTTGGTTCATAAAAGTGTTTCGTCAGTTTGAACTCGAACCTGCACATGTTTAAATATTTGTTTTCATTCACTGAATTTGAGTAGTTGACACTGCTTTTCATTTTTCGTGTCCAATTTGGTGTTCCCTAGGGGACATAACGAGGTACACGGTCTTTTGCTTTAATGAGTTTCTGGAGTGGAAACTGAGTGTGAGGAGTTGACACTGCTATTTATTTTGGTGTAAGATTTGTTGTTTTGTAGTGGACATACCAATGTGGGCTGTCTTTCAGTTGCTTTAGTGAGTTTCTAGAAGGAAACTCACTGAAAGTCTGATATCTTTGAATTTATTTGACTAGATTTTGATTGGGTATTCCTTATTTTTTTGGACTTGTTTGCATATACCGTATATCGTTCCACTTTTGTTAACATGGCAGATTTAGGCCACAGAGGAAGCACTGCAAAAATTGAAAGGGGTGGGGAGTAGTCGAAGTGCACGTGTGGTAGCCTTGCAGGAAGAGGGCAGGTTGGTTAATTTTAAGCATTTTATGCAGGCGACTCAGTTTAGTGCCGGGCATATAGCCGATCTAGTGCTAGAGGGGCAGATTATAGGTTTAGACTTGTCGGGAAGTCCGGAATACATTAATGCTTTGGTTGACCGTCGTTTTGAAGAAATCATTGGATCATGGAAAGTTGAAATAACGGCTCAAGTAAATGCAATGGATGTAGAAATTGACCAGTTGCATGATAATACCAAGGAGTATGAGATTCATTTAGGACAATTGGATGAAAAGATAGATAATTATGGACGCCAATTGACCCAGGTGGATACTAAAGTAGGACAAGTGAATGTTCAGGTTGACCAATTAGGTCAACAAGTAAAAACTAAAGTAGGACAAGTGGAAACTAAAGTAGGACAAGTGGATGTTAAAGTTGACCAACTAGGTCAACAAGTAAACACTCAAATAGGTCAAGTTGATGATAAGATGGAACAAGTAGGTTTAGATATGAGAACTGTTGTTACATTGCTTAGTGATCCAAGTAGAGACGGGTTAGAGATTTCATCACATGCGACGTCGGGACCGACAACGGGGGACGCTGGTCAGGCGGACTCAACTCGTGTTGTTGTGAATAATAGACCTGAACAATTGATTGAGGGTGGGGGAGAGACTGCAAATCAACTGAATGCAGCCCCTGTTCATCAAAATGAACCACATGTTCAAGTAAATGCACCAGCTGCCCTTCCCGACCCCCCATGTCCACTAGATCTAAATGGAACAGCAGGACTGCACGCTGGTCTGGCGTTTCCAGACGACACTAGGGATGTAGATAATGTATTCAATCAGTTACTACCCAGTGGCCACACTTCAGCTCCGAACTTCCAAGGCCCAGTAAATCGGAATGAGTTGTTTTTAGACAATGCTATGGTAGGGGAACAATATCTTCAAGGGAATATAGATAATGGGAATCTGGCCGATGTGTCCGCTACTGATACCGAGGGGGAGGTTGAGGCCTCTCCTAGTAAATGTAGCGAATGCTCGTCCAGATCGAGATCAACCGAACGACATGTATCCCGAGAACGCTACCGTAGTCAAAGTCCCCGGCTTCCCAAGACTTTAGTGTTTTCAGGGACCAGAGGAGACTGGGTTCCATTTAGGGTTAAATTTAAGTTGGAAGCTGAAAGTAGAAAGTGGGACAAAGACCAGTGTCTTAAGAAATTAACGGACTGTATTCATGGCGATGCCATGGTGTTTTACAGTTATCAATCGGAGGCAGTCAAAGCCTCGTTTGATATGCTCCTCAAAGCAATGGAATGCCATTATAATAGTAGGGAACCTCCGCGTGCAGTTAGGCAGCGTTTGCAAGCGGAAGTGCAGGGTCCCGAAGATACTTTAGAGGAGTTTGCTTTTACATGCGCTAGGTTGGCAAGGGACGGGTATCCGAATGCACCGGAAAAGATTATTGAGTCAGTAGCGGTGGAACATTTTCTCAGGGGATGCAGGGAAATACAGGCTGTGAGATTTGCTATGGAAAAGAGCCCCACAACAATCTCGGAAGCCTTGAGTTATGTGAACTCCTCACGATATAATCTGAGAGACTTGAGTTTTCAGACGGTTACATGTAGAACTGTTAATGTTGATTCAGTGGGGGAGGCTTTTCCTGATGCTTGTAAGGCAGAAGGGGAAGGGATAAATAAGAGGTCCCCTCGCCGTCGGTCATCGCGACCCTTCCGTCCACCGCGACTCTGTTACTCGTGCCGTAAACCCGGCCACATAAGCCGTTTTTGTCCTACTAGACACGATTTAGATGGGTGGGCTGAATTAGCAACTGCAAATGACGGGGTGGGGTCGTCCACGGGAGACGAGGCAGGTGTTACTGAACTTACTGCAGCAGTTAGAGATGTTACACTGTCTCGTTCCCAGGGGTGGGCGATGTCCATTCCAGTTAAGGTTGGGTCTGTGCCGGTGACTGCTGTGGTAGACACGGCCGCCCAAGTCACCGTCATGAGTGAACATCTATTTGCTAGGTTGGATCTTCAGGGGTTGTCGTCTTCGCCTATTCGGTTGACTGGGGCATTCCGAGGAATGACCAGTATGGGAATGCTAGTTCGGCATGTCCCATTGTCCATCTCCGATTTTCACTGTACTGGAAATATAGTGGTGGCACCCTTGGTTGACGACCTGTTGCTAGGCTTCGATTTCCTGTCAGCCTATGGATGTGTTGTAGATTTTAGGGATAAAACCTTGGTTATTGGAGACACTAAGGTTTTTGCAGTTTGAATTTTTATGGAATGGTGACTTGTCCAATGTGGGCTACATTTCGCTCTGCCAGTAACTGATAAATGGTGAAGTTAGTTGATGGGCCAAGGGTGACGCATTTTGTGTATGCGTCTGAAGCGATGTAGTATAGTGGCCGCTTGGTGGAGATGTATGGTTGTGTACCATCACGTGTATGCAGTGATGGATATATTGTATTTGGTTTTGATTTTCTATGTGAAATTATCCTATTTGGGAGTTGATTTGATTTTGTTGTACAGGATGTTTGTTTGAGGCATTGTGGAATTCAAGAAAAAAAATATATAAAATTCTAGACCCAAACCGTTAAGGTGTTCTGTAATGTAATGTGTATTTTGGAACTATTGGTGTGTGTTGGAGAACCCTCGTGTGTATTCGAAAGTTGGATGTTCGGAAATTGAGATGTTTGCTGTGGCGTTATACGTGTAGTGTGTTATGGGAGCATTTGGTGCGTTATGGTGAACTAGGTGTGTTTAAGTAATCTTTGTGAGGGAACCGGGTGCTGGACGCCTGGGTTCGATGGTTGCTGTGTGATTAGATAATTTCTGTGTGTGAAGATTCTGTGTGGTAGATATACGCGTTACTCGCGTTTTTATGTGACTTCTGTTGAGATTGTATAACTGTGTTCTTTGTGGGTTTTTCTGTGTGTGTTATGCTATGGGCACGTTCATGGAAGTTTATGTGGTGAAGTTAATATATGGAGTGACATGGAGAAGATACAGTATGAGAATATGTGTAGTGCGGGTAGCCATGCCGAAGACCTGGGGTTGAGGTAGACTAGTCCCTCTTCATCCCATGCCTTCGTCATGAAGCCCTGATGACAGTTGTCTATCCGATATCTTGTAGTACCCGTTATAATTTATTGGGGCAGGATAGCTGAATATATACGTCATTATTCGATTATAGTCTCAACCCTGTTCTAGTTCTGAGCTCAACGATTTTGTGAGTGTGAGCTTGATATCTGTGGAGGTGTAGCAATTATGGTTATGTGTTTCCTCTGCAAACATTCTCTCTGGTGGGGTAGCCGTTTGCGAGAGCGTATGTACATTGGGATCAGTGGGCGTGTAGTGCACACACGTTTCTGACTCTTCGTGCGTACGCCCGTGAGGGGCCCTTCCACTCGAAATTGTTGGCTGCTGACGAAGGCGAGCCTTGAAATTATTAGGGGAGGGAGAATGGGGAGTTCAATATATAGTCTGGACAGCCAGTAGTTTAGAGGCTTGTTCCAGTAGTGGATTTTATGACGGACTGGTGCTTATTGCGGCCATGTAGCTGGTAGACTGGCCTGCCAATTTATAGTCTAGATATCAGTCCTGGTTTGGATAATGTTCTCGTATTTATTGCGGCCATGTAGCTGGTAGGCTGGCCTGCAGAGTATATTTTTAAGAATTAAAGTGAGCAGTCCCATGCGGCCGATTGTATTTATTTGGGCCGTAAAGCTGGTAGGCTGGCCCGCTGATTATATTTTTGAGAAATAAAGTGATCAGTCCCATGAGACTGACCATTTGAACGAGATTTTTAGTGGGTTTGGGTGTAATTATAGACAGTCTGGTAATAAGACTGCACTAGTGGGATGGTTTACCATTTTATTGAAGTTGGGTATTTTTAGAGAGCAGTGTACTTTTGTACACTGCATGTTACGGATTTTGACACATGTGATATAACATGGAGAATTCACGTCTTTGTCTCGCGTTTTAGTAATTATTGGCAGCGCTAGAACAGCGGTTGCCTGCGACGAGAAGGGTTCTATCTAAGCGAAGTAACACCTTCGCCAAAAAGAAAACGGGGAGGGGTGTTGCAGGGATAGCTTTACGATCCAAACTGCTAGCCCTGTTACCTCGAAATAAATCGTACATGCCAGGAGATTGCTCCAAACCGGTCTGG
The DNA here is from genome assembly GCA_036873755.1 of Hanleya hanleyi. NCBI lineage: Eukaryota > Metazoa > Mollusca > Polyplacophora > Lepidopleurida > Hanleyidae > Hanleya > Hanleya hanleyi. The sequence goes on from JAVTVY010000594.1 coordinate 24,903, forward strand.
GCCAGAACCTAGAACTTCAGCAATCTCCGTGCATGCTCTGAGATCGCCAGACTGGGTTGAGATTTAGAGCGAACAAGACGCTTATATAGAATTCGGGCTGGAATGGAGGGAAGATTTTAATGGGGGATCTTTTAGGCCTATATCGCAGTAGGTGTTGCTAGCCTAGGCACACATCACGACTACAGTACAATAGGTTTCTAACTTGTTGAGTGCAGATATTTTGTTTCTCCAGTTAGATGAACATATATCAGTAATTTTTTGTTTTACATATCTTAGTGTTGCTTTAGGGAATCTACATCCCTGGTTGTCCCAGATATGTGAGCAACCAACATCTGATAGGGTGTTCCTTATATAGCTCACCCAGTTACACGCATTAGGTTTTCTACTGGCTTCTACCTGTTCCAAGTCAGCTTTGTACAATAAAGAGGTGGGGCTGCAGGTAATGATATGCTGAAAAAAAGTTAATACTGTTTAGGACAGCTTTCGCCTTAATTGGTGTTCTACCCAGTTCACCTAAAACAGCCAAATTGACAGCTTTCGAGTGAACACCTAATAATTGTTTACAATATCTTATGTGAACATTCTCCAGATAATTTTCTTTGAACAGTGAGAGGTGTAGGGGTTTACATTTATCCATATCCCACCATGACCTCTGAGCCGTACAACAATATGGGTTGAATTAAGCTATCAAAAAGATTCAATGATAGATTGACATTCATTTCACTGGGACTTACAGCATTACGTAATGAAAAAATTGCCTTTCTAGCAGTAGCTGACAAATTTAATATAGCTTGATTAAAGTGTCCATTACTATGAAGTACAATTCCCAAGTATTTATATCTGTTAACACATTCTATAGGCCTTTCATTCACAGTAAAGTGGCCAGTGCACCGGTTTGATCCAAATGTTACAACTTTTGTCTTTTTGACATTAACAGATATGTCCCACTTGTCTGTATATGTACTTAATATATCCAGTTTTTTCTGCAACCCAGCTTGATCAACAGACAGTAAAACAATATCATCGGCATAAGCCAGACAATGAACAGGTTCATCCCATAGAACTGGTGACTTCTCACTATTCAGTTCACACAATAAATCATTAATAAAAACATTAAAAAGTAAAGGACTTAGTACGTTGCCCTGGTGGACACCTCTTGTAACTGGGAATGTGTTGCTCAAGCCAATGCTTGTCTTAACTCTTGAATAGCTATTCGAGTACATGTTTTTCAGAACATCATAAATTTTTCCCTTTACACCCACTTTTTGTAGCTTCAGGAAAAGGGCATCATGCCACACGGAGTCAAATGCCTTATTAAAATCTACAAAACAGGCATACAATTTTTTCCCTCTTCCAGAGTATTTATCGATTAGTGTTTTCATAGCAAAACATGATCAGTAGTTCGACAACCTTTTTTAAATCCCAACTGTGACTTTGATATCAAACTTTTATCTTCAATGAAACAAGCAATTCTTGCATTTAGCACTGTACAGAACAGTTTGCTCATGCAACTATTCAGTGTGATACCACGGTAGTTGTTTGTATCCAAAATGCTGCCAGTTTTATGAATGGGTACAATCAGACCAATGTCCCAGGCCTTGGGGAAGTATCCAGTTTCGAGGATTGTGTTGAAGATAACTACTAATGCCTCTTTTATGTACGGATATGCGGTTTTGATCATTTCATTATTTATCGAATCATACCCACATGATTTACCATTTTTTTAATAACTTAACTGCCTCCTGACTTTCCTGCTCATGTATAGGGCGATTCAAGTTGCAAGCAGGGCCAGCTATTTTTTCTATAGTATGGACAATTCCACTTTAACAGCATCTTTTCTATCGGCTTTCAAATTTTCTGACTCTGAGCTGTGCAGTGATTTGTAATGCTCATACCATGACCCAATGTCAATTCTGTCAGCATTATTGCTCATACATGTACTTTCCTGCCTAAGTTTCTTTAATGTGTTCCATCCAGAGGAAGGGTCAGTATCAGAGATTTCATTTAGTTCTTGCAATAATTTCTGTCTATAACATTTTCTACTTTTCTTTGTTTTTTGTCGATATTCCCGTTGTTTCTTGAAGAATTTGGTTTTGAGCATATCAGTTTTACTTCGATTATAAGAATTATTAAGGCTGGTCATATCTTTGTGCAGCATTTTGCATTCCTTATCATACCACGGCTTATTTGAACAAGTATGTTTAGTTTTTTTTGAAAGGTTAGTTACTCCAGTAGATTTTTTCACTTTCCGTATCTCACTATTATCTGCAGCGTTGATGATTAAGTCAGAAAGTAAGGCTGCACATGTATCAGAATCGGTATCAGGGTGGTATATTTTATCTAATATCCCATTAACAGCCATCTTCTCCAGGCTTTCGATAAAACTGGTGCTATCCTCTTGTTTCCATATATACTTCATAGGCAAGGGATAGATACATGTATCAGATAGCAAATAATCTTGCTTAGAATGAGACTGATCCACAGTCCACAGTCTTGTCTTTAACTTAACTGACACAGGTTTGTGATCAGATACACAAGTGAGCGGATGAATCTTCATCTCAAGTACAAGCTGTTTTAAATCAGTATTGACAATAATGTAGTCTACAACGCTACTGCCATTCTTCTTAATACAAGTAAATTCTCCAAACAAATCACCTAATGAACGACCATTAAGAATTCGGCATCTTTGGGATTTACAGAGGTCAATAAGTTTTCTACCCATTTGTTTAATGACCTTATCGCATGAATTTCTATTTGTAGATACATCACATGCATAAGAATCAGGTACAGGTATGTGTTCTGAATCATCGTCAGATACGTAGTCTTGCAATGTGCCCGTGCGGGCATTCAAATCACCTAATATAACAAGATCTCCCCTGCCGCCAAAACAAATCATATCCTCCTCGAGCTTGTCCATTAACTCGTTACTGAATTCACGACCATAGGTGGAGTTGTCAGGTGGGATATAGCTAATACAAACATATACATCATTCTTTATATGAAAAAATGTTTTGCAAAGCCTGACCCAAATAGCTGATTCGCAGACATTGTTATATATAGGTTTTACCCCATTGGCAATCTCATTTTTTACCATTATAACAACTCCACCAGAGGCCTTTCTGGCCTTCAGATGTTTTGGTCTATGTTTTACATTTTTCAGAGTAAAGCCGGGCAAACAGATGTCAGAATCTTTTTCAGTGTGTGTTTCAGTGATACAAATTATGTCAAAAGATGAACACAACTTTATTGTTGTTTCATCATGTAATTTGTTTTCACGACATCCATGTAATTTATGGATGACTCCATTTATATTCAATATGGAGTGAATTTCTGCTCAACATTATCAAATCGTGGTTCAAATGTAAACCAAAATAGGGTTCAAATGTAAACCCCCCCAAAAAAAAAAAAAATAGGGTTCAAATGTAGACCAAAAAACAGAACGTAATGGACTGAGCGCGAGGATGGGCTAACATAGATACCATTATATATGTATTTTCATGAGACAAATTAAATAAAATTAATAATTCTGTTATGTGTAACTTAGCTGATATGTCAGATCATAAGTGAATTTGGGATAAGCTTCAACATTCAAATTTGATATACATGCATTAGTGATCAATTAGCACTTTATCACAGTAGGCTACCAGGAATTACTTTTGTGTGTATATCACAGGTTGGATAATTATCACTCTATGGCATCCTGGAGTCCATGAATGTACATGATAAAATTACTCCATCAATATATCACAGGTATGGGGCTTAAATTGATCAGAAAACTTCAGAGCTTGTATCAATCAATAAGTTACTAAAATAATTTGTACAGCAGATCATAAGTCTGTGGTTGAACATGTAGTAATCAATTAAAATGCTAAAATCATTTGACACAAATTGATCGATAGCCAGTACCGATACTGTGTAGTAAAATACATTCAGTGGTAATGTGTTCTGAATTTCTCAGATCTTTCAGTATGGTATTGTAATGTGATAAAATTTATCTTTTGTACGTGACAAAGTTACATGTAGTTTCACGAGATGCTGTGAAATGGTATCTCAATTATACAGCAGTGTTACACACATTCTGCTGGTATGTATAGGGTGCGTCACCCTGTACCAGCAGAACAATACATGTATTTAAAATTACCTCGGAGAATTTACGTTATAAATTAAACCAAAAGTTATACATGTACACATAAATGACGTAAGAGGGTCTACACTTCAATCCACTCTTCTGTGAAGTTAGAGATTTCTGTTACTAGTGTTACATGTATATATGCTACTTGATCTACTTTCTATCTGATCAATAGTAAAATTTCAAAATCTGGGCTACATATCAGTCAATACTTAGTAAAGTTGGCAGTAGCGATGGTACTGCAAATGAATACCTGTAGTTTAGTCATAGATTCACTTTACCAGAATTCTGAGATTTTTGTTAAGAGTTCGCATTCATGATTGGTATACCACTGTCTAATAATAGTACCAGTCTCTGCTTTTGTAGGAGCCCTTTTCCGGTTCATCGTAGTTACATGTATACCAGTCTCTGCTTTTGTAGGAGTCCTTTTCCAGTTCATCGTAGTTACACGTATACCAATCATATCGAGAGTTCGATTTAGTCCAGTTTTCTTCTCGTGGCTGGTAGTAGTAGTCCTGGTAGTACGGACTCTCTTGGCGTGGTCGCTGTTTATGGTCAAATCGCCTCCTGTCGTTCCTGTTTGAACCATGCTGCGTATTATCATTATCATTATCATTATCATTATCTTGGTATGTGCTTTAGAATAGGTTAACCAGAAGACTATTCTGTGAAGTCATGTGACGCAGTCAGTATGTCGGCACCTCTTCCCACTTCCCTTATATGTGTTGTAATACGAGGCAACCTCGGAGAGCCTCGCACGTCTGGGGCCAGTGGTCTCCTTTCTAGTCTCGATGCTGTAGTTTCCTCTCCTTTGGGCAGTATTAATATCGCTACGGGCCATCTGACGTTTTGGGGGTCGGGGCTCACATTGGTTGATTTGTCGTAGCTCACTGATCAGGTTAGCAGCCAGTATTTTAGTACCAGCTGCGGATAGGTGCAACTTATCATTCATGTACAGCCGGTCGTTTACCTTGCCCCTAAAAGACAAGTTGTTGTGGTCAACAAATTTGATGTTATTGTTCATGAACTGTTCTTCTAGTTTACAGTTCAACAGCGATCTGTGGATGTCTAGGTTTTTGTTATCCACAGGAGCCAACTTAGAGATCACTATTCTCGAGTGTGGATAAGAGAGTCCAGTGTTCTCAATGTATGGAAAGCCATCAGTGTCATAACCTCTGGTTTTCCACACGTGGTAATTCGATTTTCCACGCGTGGAAAATCCAGCCAATGGTTTGACTTGTAATTACCATGTGTGGATATTTCGACCAATTACTTAACTTGGAAATACCACACGTGGAAATTATTTACCACGTGTGGAAAATATTCACCAATGATAGAACTGGGAATACCACGTGTGGAAATTATTTACCACACGTCGTATTTATCACCCAATCATTGAATTCGGAAATACGACGCGTGGTAAATAATTTCCACGCGTGGTATTTCACTGGGTTTTTCACACGTGGTAATTCTCTTTTCGAATCCACCGATCGAATCAGTCGTTACAGAAAGCAGATACACGCACTTTGACTGTCTTATCTGTCGTACGGTCGTCGACCCATACGACTCAGCCTCAAGTGGGGCTCCTGCACTGCTCAACAAAAAACTTATTAAAGTTTGCTACACGTGCCTGTATTTTATGAAATTGACAGTGTCCTGTTGCAGGTTGTCTGTTCCAGCTAGACGAACACATTCGGAGAACTGATACTTGAACGAAACAAACTGTCGATTTCCGCCATTCTGAAGGGACCAGCTTTCTTTGTTAAGCTCTCATTCATTGGCTGGGTAAAATAAAATTTCGACGCGTGGATAAATGGGAATACCACGTGTCGAAATTATTTACCACGCGTCGTATTTCCGAATTCAATGATTGGGTGATAAATACGACGTGTGGTAAATAATTTCCACACGTGGTATTCCCAGTTCTATCATTGGTGGATATTTTCCACACGTGGTAAATAATTTCCACGTGTGGTATTTCCAAGTTGAGTAATTGGTCGAAATATCCACATGTGGTAATTACAAGTCAAACCGTTGGCTGTATTTTCCACGCGTGGATAATAGAATTTCCACGCGTGGAAAATCGAATTACCACGTGTGGAAAACCAGAGGTTATGACACTGATGGCTTTCCATATCAATGAGGGTTGTATATTTCTCCACACAGGTTTCCACGGTGTCGCCTCCTCTCAGATTATTGATGCCAGTATGGATGGTGATTGTGCTCCCGTCAGTTAGCTGTGCATTAGCTAAGGCAGTGGACACATATTCAATCTTGGATGCCTGGATGCACGAGACCGATGCATTCACACTGGCACTAAGGAGAGATGGTTGAATCTGTTTCACGATGGAGTCCCCAACTATCAGAACAGATTGGGACTGATTGGTGTTGTTACCGTCACGGCTTGTCTGGCGCAAGACCGGTCGGGGAGAGTTTCTATTCGCTGCTTCACGAGTCCCACTGTCAGTCCTAATACTCGCGGTTTGTTGGGGAGGCGCTGGTGTTGGACATGATCCCCGCGTCGAATGGTCCGGTGCCTCTGGAGACCCCTTCTCGGTGAGATCAACGATGTCACTTTCCTTACTAGGCACATCTACTTCCAACGGAGAGAACTTTGATTTTGTGCTTGGGATTTTTCCATTTAGCTTTGCCGGCAAGACACAAGCTTGTGCGTATGTTTTGGGGGTCTGAAAAGGTACTTCGGCGATGCTAGTGCTTGCCACACTGTTGCTAGAAGTGGAGTTCAGTTCAGCCTCCGGTCATTGTTTGACCAATTCTTAGATAGACTTGTATTCAAGGTGTTCAGATTTTCATGTATTTTCATCACACCCCCCTCAATATTGGTCAGCCCATTTGCACAGACTGTTTCGTTTCTTCAAGTATTTCGACATTGGATGTACCCTTGCACGTGATTACCTTCTCGTCATATTTTTTGAGTTTGTTACTTATGTCAGTGAGACTTTCATCCGTGCATGTGAATCTGCAGTTGATCAGTTTGGGGATATCATTCACTATTGCTTTTACAGAAGATTCAATGGAGGTTTGTCTGGTTCTAACTTCATGAACCTCACTCACCATGAGTTTGCAGCTCTCTTCTAAATTTCTAATGGCCTCCATAGTGAGAGTGAGTGCTGTTTGCACTTCAGTTTTGTTCAGTTGATTTTCTGATGTGTCTTCTGGTTTTGAAGTGTCCGTATTGGATTCAGTCTCCTCCTCCATGGAATTGGTGATAGTTATAGCACTAAGATGATCTATCAGGTCAACTGCACCAGCTTTTAGATGGCTTACAAGCTGCTCATCTGGTTTGCAGCAGTTTTCACATTTGTACTTGCGGCTTGTGTTCACGTACTTGGATAGTTCGTACGCTGGTAGTCCTACACAAATATAGTGGTACCAGCGCTTACAAAAGTCACAATATATCATCATTTGATCGTCGATCTTATCACACATTGGGCAGGAACATTTTCTGCTGTGGCCATTATTTGCAAGTTCACTAGAGGCAGTGTTCTCGTCCAGGGAGGGTGGTGATCTAATTTCTAGTTCGACTCCGCCATCTTTGGCTCTATGTTTTTCCCAGTCAAAGTGAGAGATGGCGGGATCAGATTTTCCCAGGAAAACGTCAAAGTTGAAGTCGCCGGAGGCTGTCATTGCTTCCTTTGCTTTCTCATATGATTTGTGTTTTTTGAATTTTGCTCCACTAATGCCACTGACGGCACTCCGGCATCTGTCCCAATCTGTATAGACCGCGCGAGTGGAACCGTTTGTAACCGCATAGAAGGGGGTCGGTTTCGACTTTTTACCCGCCATAGTTCGTACTTTTAGCTCAGAAACGTTTAGAGGTCGATTGAAGGTCGTTTCACGATGGTATTTTACACTTTAGTAGCACCAACACTCAGTCCAATTTACAAATATTCACACATAAGACATCACTAGTATCAGAGTTCTGTGTGAGCCATCAACTATAGTGGGTGTCGAAAAATGGCCATCGTTTGACACACACTGTCTTTTTGCAAGACCGGCAAAAATATCACTCATAACTTCATAATACGGCAGTTCGTGGATTCACACGTGGTAGACAAACGTGCAATAAAAGTTTATGGAGTCATAAAACTGGTAAAATCTTGCCGATAGCGACGATAAAACTTTACAAACCGTAAAAATCCCGCAGAGGTAAAAATCAGGCTCCTTCCATGCCAAGGGCAACAACTCTCAACTCGTGTGAGCACCCTAATCGAATATCAATATGTAAAGCAGCCAGCCATCTCACCAATGTGTCCATTCATATTATCCGGAAGTCTCCGGAAAATATTTTAGTTTACGAGAACAATTCACTCAGCTTGAATATATATGTTCATTCGTCCATATATCTGGATGTAGTGGACGGATTTCAATGTTTTTTGCACCAAAAGGCATTTCCCAAGCCTGATTTCCTGGCTACCATGATTTCCAACTAGAGCCATTATTTACAGATTGGTCGGTTTACGGTTGGTGGTAATTTATCTCCGCCCAGATTACTGTAACCAGTGTTGAAAAATGGACCAGAGTTTTAAGACATCAAGTGCATTGATTGCTGTCAGTGGCCAGACCTGACCACACAGGACAGGGTCACAGCAATAAAATCAGCAGTGTCAACAGATTAAGACCTCATTAATCTAGCCTGCTTGCTTTGATATTTCTTTGAGCAGGGTTCTAAGCGGATTAAACACAGCCGGTGGTAGATGAGACTGATAAGATGTTATTCCCCCCTTCTTGTGTAGGCTCCATGATCAAGGCTAACGGTCGCTTGTTTAAAAACAAATCAGCGATGCTTGCCTTGTCGGAATTAAATGGTCCCGCACATTCACATCTGCAAAATTATATATCCTCGTATTTAGTATGTGGACTGTTTTTGGCTGGTAAAATTCAGGTTTTGTGAAATGAGGTTTTGGTATACTATATATAAATTGACTGAGGGTAGGGTCGATCGACAGGCAGAAAGGAAGATGACCCGGTTTGGAGGTTGTGTAAAGCCCGGCACCAAATTTGTAAAAGCGTATATCATTGGTGGAAATAATAAGAAGGCGTAGATTTACGACTTACGGCTAAATGAATTACAGGCATCCTGTAAATACGAATTGTGGCAGGCTTGGCGATTTTATACCATGGTACAAAATAATTACAGGCATCCTGTAAATACGAATTATGGCAGGCTTGGCATTTACAGGTATCCTGTAAATACGAATTGTGGCAGGCTTGGCGATTTTATACCATGGTACAAAATAATTACAGGTATCCTGTAAATACGAATTATGGCAGGCTTGGCATTTACAAGCACCCTGTAAATACGAAGTATGGCAGGCTTGGCATTTTATACCATGGTATATATTATTTACAGGCATCCTGTAAATGGCGAATTGTGGCAGGGATGGCCAACCATAAGAATATGTACAAGCCACTCAGGAGGACAGATGTGTGGGGAATCAAGCGGTCGTTATAATGTGTGTAAACTGACAACATCTGTTCAGGTCCGCTTTATCAATATCATTCAAATATATACAGGTATATTCCCGGGTAATGGGCTGATACCCTTAATCCAATACATTAGAAACTAGGTTACCGTATACAGCTAATCATGTGGATACTCTACACCCTAACCAAATGACAGCTAAAATGAATATTATACAGATCTACGGTATTTCATATTTATCTCTCGGGGACTGTTGGTTAAGGAAATACTATCTTGTTACCATAAATTGCATATCGAATGCAGTCGTCATATCTTGCATAGGTTAGGCAATCGTGGTCAATGAAGTATATCCTCAGTTTGCCTGACTCGTGTTTAATTTGTCCTTACAGTAAAATGTAACATCTATTTGTACCTCAATAAATGTATAACATTTTCCCATACTCTCGAGGTTCACGTCTTACTGAATTCTCTACCCAAAGTTACGGCAAGGACTTTACATTTACAATGACTGGTCAGGTATTATATACGGTTATATTTTACACACAACACGATAGGCTAAAGACTGGACAATGACTGGTCAGGTATTATATACGGTTATATTTTACACACAACACGGTAGGTTAAAGACTGGACAATGACTGGTCAGGTATTATATACCGGTATATTTTATACACAACACGGTAGGCTAAAGACTGGACAATGACTGGTCAGGTATTATATACGGTTATATTTTACACACAACACGGTACACTAAAGACTGGACAATGACTGGTCAGGTATTATATACGGTTATATTTTACACACAACACGGTAGGCTAAAGACTGGACAATGACTGGTCAGGTATTATATACGGTTATATTTTACACACAACACGGTAGGTTAAAGACTGGACAATGACTGGTCAGGTATTATATACGGTTATATTTTACACACAACACGGTAGACTAAAGATTGGACAATGACTGGTCAGGTATTATATACGGTTATATTTTACACACAACACGGTAGGTTAAAGACTGGACAATGACTGGTCAGGTATTATATACGGTTATATTTTACACACAACACGGTAGGCTAAAGACTGGACAATGACTGGTCAGGTATTATATA
>JAVTVY010000595.1:0-32797 GCA_036873755.1 Hanleya hanleyi
CAATTGAGTATAAGGTAAAACGTGGTAACTTTGACACAACTTTATCACCAAGCTGATTTGGAGACCAGAACCCACTATGTTAACACTGGGTACCATTAAGAATCCACACTGGATACATTTGGACCTGTTCTGATTAAGTGTGATAACCACAGATATTTATTGCATGTAAATTTTAAGAAGAACATGTGTCAATGTTACCCCATCATGCCCATGGTGAATGCCCTGGGGTAACATTGACATGCATCATCAAAGTCATAGCAAACCAGCTGGGGTAACTTTTGACATGTTGAGCCGGGGTGACTTTGACATCATCATGGGAATCAGTGGTGAACGTGGTGTCAAAGTTACCCCAAATACACAAATTTACTGAAAATAGTGGCAACAAGAAAGAATTGGATGAAGCTACTACATCAATGATTACTACTTCTAAAATAGTGTATTTTTACTATAAACTCAAAACATTGCAATCTTCACCATACATGTAGAAGTTTTTGTGTCAAACTTTTAACAGTTACACCAGTGCCAACTACAACATGTTAAGTGGCCATCTTATGAAGAGTGTCACATGGCTGGCCATCTACCCCCTGCTGCCTCAGCAGATAACAGCATCTTATATATAAATATGAGATAACTGTCTATTAGCTGTAACAGTATGCTAATATAACTAAAACAAAAAGGTGTCAAAGTTGTCCCACTGTCAAAGTTACCCCACGTTACCTTACTGGGCATATCTGCTTGCGTGCAAAATTTGGGTTGATAAATTTACAAGCTCTAAGATTCAACATTTAAAGAATTAGGAAATATTAAAAAACACTAAAGTAAGTCATTGGTCAATGTTCTATTTATACCACTTTATCACATTCCCTGCTGGGTCACTACTGCTAGACTAGTATTTGGTCCTTGGTCATTAATTTGTCGATCGTGTTAAATGTCCAATCATCAACTGATCATGTTCAATCAGTATGTTGTGGTTAAAAGGTATACTGGACTGAAATACACACACTTTACATTTTTTAAGTAGTATTCTGAACAGGTTATGTTGTTGCACTAAACTGCCATGTTGGTTTTCTGGAGGAGGTAACCTGTTGGTAACCTGATTGACAGTAGTAATTGTCATCATGGAGAGATGTTGATAGTGCTCAGTTTTCACAAGTATATGCATGTATCAGTGGTTTCTGATGAATTTTCCCTCAGCAGCTAGGATTCATCCTCATTTGTCGTGTTGTGGTATGAACAGGAGAGGGTCTGAATTTTCAACATGTCTTGCTCTGGCTCTGTATTTAGTCATATCGCCTGGTACTGCAAGCTGAAAGATAAATGGAAGTTTTAGGTAACACAAGAAAAAATAGGAGCAGTTTATTAGCACATGAACAACATGGTTAGTAAATAAAACATCCAGAGACATATTTGTAAGGATGGATCAGCATCTCCTTGGTTGGTATTAGACATTGTTCAGATTATATTTTAGTACCATTTTTCAAGTTTGGCATATTCTATTATAAAAGGTACCAAAATCTGTCATAGAAAAAATTGACATTAGCAACATTCCAAAATCAAGATAACCAAAGAAAAACAAAATGAATAGCTGTTAAACCTTTATAATATACTTTTCATTATCTGTTCACTACTGACTCATCAAGCTAGTAAAAAAATTTGAGCAAATGGGAATAATGAGAGATGAGAAAAAAATGGTGTCTAACATCAGCTCTGTCAAGGTAGATAACACAAAAATTACCAACTTGTGATCTTGCCTAATATTGCCTAAACATAATTTTGAGCACTGGGAAAAATGTTGCTAACGTCATTTGTATAATATTGCTAATGTCATGTGAACATCATGAAGCATTCAAAATGGATTTGACAGAACGACATTCTCCAAATTCACATAAATGAATTTTGCTTGGTGTTTCATCATCCTTTCAATCCATTCTGGGGTGATAATTGTATACAGTTTGGATTATTAGCTTCTACAAACAATAAATTAAACACAAAAATGTGGGTCCGTCATAGATGAAAAATGAAAACGGTAGATGGTGGTACCATTTGTAATAGGATACGCCTTTTGCAAATGGGAACCTGATTTCCTTCTTATGCTCTCACCAAAATATATCCCTAAACATTTGGACCAAATGGGGGACTTGCACAATACAAACTATCAAATATTAAAGATTCTGTAATTGTTCCTTCCTGATTGTCAATTGGTCCAGTTGACTAATCAACTGAGAGAACTAGCATTTGAGTAAATAACAATGGAAGATCCCTCAAACCAAGATAAGGGTTTTGGCACCCATGATATTTTATTCTTCAATAATTTTACTAGTAAAGTGTGACTGTCCATATCACAGGGAAGACCATATTTACATCAACCACTTCCAAAAATTGAGAGAAACTATGCTCAATGGTTTGCGTTTATTTCAAACTAGCTTGATGCAGCGGAACGTCAACAAGTGCGAATTCATCAGTGCACGTGGCACAATGGCAACACTGAACCGATCACAAAAATATTTCGAACCTGTTTGTGATTATTTCGAACCCGTTTGTCACAATTTTATCCTACATGGTTGTCTCAAAGCAAGTAAAATAGCCAATGAATGTGCGAGTTTGTGGCAGAGATAGTGGCAATGTACAAAAGTGTATTGATGTCATTGATAAAGGGCCACAACTCTGTGAACAATGAATTAAGAGTAAGAAAAAGTCACATCTGCCAGGTGACCCTAAAGCCCGTGTAAAAAAGTTACTGATATAATGGACCAGATAAGCTTATTTCTTGACGTTTACGATACACAGGCATAATTCAGCAAAATATTTTAACGGGTAAAATATGTGACAATGCATATCTCTGCAAGGAACTAAGAATCTTCTAAAGAAAGAATGTCTCAATAAGTCGAGCACCCGTGGGGTTCCCGGGTGTGAAAAGGAATAGGACCCCAAGCCCACCCGTGTGGTTCCCGGGTGTGAAAAGGAATAGGACCCAACGTCGTGATATGACTGAAATATAGTTGAAAGCGACGTTAAATCATATTCACTCACTCACTCTAAAAGTCGATTAATAGTAGCCAAGATATTGTCTGGATAAGTTCTGCCATACCGACAGGGACTGCATGCGAACATTCCCTTCCCCTTAAAAAGACAGGGGGGGTAAGAACATGAGTGACAGATGTGTTTATAACTTGTCAAAATACATATGCGGTACCGGTATCTATTACCCACATACCTATTCCTGGACATTTTTCTGAAGACTGCAGAGTAGGCCTACCCTCCATATTCCCCATGTCATACTGTATTTTACCTGGATGGAATAAAAATGTAATATGAAATTGGTCATTTCCTTTGAAAGGGTTTCATACAAATTTTTTAGTGATATATAATTTTCTTTTTCACATTAACCTTTCTTCCTTGAATAAAACCTGCAATTATTTGAATATTCATTGAGTATTATCTTGATTCTCTCTCTAATATGAAGATCATTTTGGTGAATAAATTTTGCTTCGGTGTTATTTTAGCCTCCAAAATCGTACCGTATAGCCTCGGGGCAACCCAGCCTCACAGCTGGCTGTTCCCGTCCATGCCTGGGGTACGGCTTTAATATGATTAACATTAATTTAGGAATTACAGATAAATTGCCATAAATAATGAAAAACAAAAATAAAATAAAAATAAAATCCTGGTGCGTGTGACGATTTTCTGACATTATCGGACGATGCATAGTTCACAAAACATCGAAGTTTCAGAAATATTTGATGTACAGAGATCAATTGAATTACGGAAAACCGGTGTACATACAGTCATTGAATCTTTACCCTACGGGTGTCAGAACAGTTATCGGACACGCAGCTCGAGCGCACGTGTTGTGCTAGCTAAGATTCATAGCGTCTCCCTTCCCTCACCACTATGCCGACGACAAATACATTTCCCTGGTGGTAATTCGAACATCTCCATGGCGCACTTATTATTACATTTGCGCCCTATTGGACCTTCATTACTTGAGAAAAAGGGCCGCCATGAATAAAAATACCATAATCGGTGTTGTGATCATCATTCCCTGTATACACGGGGTCTATTATGACGGAAATGCCCATCTTCTTGACCCTCGATTTCAGGTGATTTTGAGGCTCCATAGGAATAATTTTAACGTCTGTAATTAATTTTTGACCGACGAATGGCCATTTAGTCTGCCATTTCTGTATTTTTATTCATGGCGGCCCATTTTCTCAAGTTGAAGGTCCAATAGGGCGCAAAGGTAATAATAAGTGCGCCATGGAGATGTTCGAGCTACCACCAGGGAAATGTATTTGTCGTCGGCATAGCGGTGAGGGAAGGGAGACGCTATGAATCTTAGCTAGTGTTGTGCTCGTGATGACAAGGCAATAATATGTCAGAACAAAGGGGAGATCATTTCTAATTGTTATGCAAAATATAGAATTATAGGTAGACACGAAAGTCGAAAAATTGAAATGTAACATAAATTTTGTTTTGATCAAAATTCGAAATTTCTCATGTTGTGGCGGGGTGCGAAATTCGATCTACCACCCTGTCTTCCGGATCTTGCTCTCAAGTAAATACGTATAGAAATTGAACAATGATCATATCATCTTAAACGACAGAACTAACGATTGTCATGCACAAAACTTGAAAATACATTGTACTTCAACGTCAAATTCTTGTTCACGATGGGTGTCCGATAACTGGTACTGTCCACGGTGGGAACTGAGCTGAAAAGTCGATTTAAAAATAGCTCTCGCACTTGCAGAAGGGAGTGACGTCATGGATTGAATTCATAACGGAAGATAGCCGACGAGCTCGGCAATCATCGTGTCAGTTTTCATATCATTTCAAGAAGTAGTTCAATCTTGAACGTCGCTCGACTGGGCTCTCTCCGTTCAACTCAGCCCAGTAGGAAACAATGGTGCAGATTCCCCACAGATTCTATGGGGGCGCTGTGGACTCGATTTTCTCGGAGTTCGTCCCGCTTTTAGCTCTGCTGTGGCTAGATAAACATCTTACAAATATTCTACGACATTAACTTCAGAAAATCTTTGCGAAATAAAGACAAATCTTACCTTAGACGACCAACATCAGTGAAATCCAAACGACGGTAGACTGCGCGCACGAAAAACGTTCCAAATTTACGCTCGGTTACATGTTTTCAAAAAGTGGTATCGTGCACGGAAACGGACTGAATTGAATCCGCTCAAAAGCATGCATTCCAGGAACAAAAAACCGCGATGGAAATAAAAGCAAATTCTACGAATTGGGATCACATAAAATATCACTTGCTTTGATTCCAGAGTATTTCCCTCCTTAATATATGAAAATGTGTACAGTTCAGTATGTGAATAAATGTTTAAATGATATAATGTTGTTAAATCTGTCAATGCAGCGTTTGCTCAATAACGCCACTACTTTTTTTGATGAGAAAGTGGGAAGAGAACTTATATATATATTTCTATCTATATTTCCATCGTGGTTTCTTGTCCGCTGATATCTTAATTCTTTTGGGCAGATTCAATTCAGTCCGTTTCCGTGCACGATATCACTTTTTGAAAACCTGTAACCGCGCGTAAAATTGGAACGTTTCTTGCACGCGCAGTCTACCGTCGTTTGGATTACACTGATGTTGGTCGTCTAAGGTAAGATTTGTCTTTATTTCGCAAAGATTTTCTGAAGTCAATGTCGTAGAATATTTGTAAGATGTTTATCTAGCCACAGCAGACCTAAAAGCGGGACGAACTCCGAGAAAATCGAGTCCACAGCGCCCCCATAGAATCTGTGGGGAATCTGCACCATTGTTTCCTACTGGGCTGTGTTGAACGGAGAGAGCCCAGTCGAGCGACGTTCAAGATTGAACTATTCAAGAAGTACTTTTTATATATTCCAAATAAACCTTCAAAAACACACGATAATAGGTCGGACACCCGTAGCTGCACGAGTCGTTGGCAGCTGATGGAACAGCAGATGTATTGTTCTCCACTCTGAGTCTCATTAGAGAGTTGTTCAAGATATAACGTTTCACTTTTTCATTACCATAAAGATTTATTCAACCCTGCAAAATTGTGATTTCAAATTTCTGCGAAAAATAATTTAAGGGAATCAAACAAATTCGCATAAAGTTTGAGCAAAATGTTACGTATAAGAATGATACCAGTATTTAAATTGTCGAAGAAAAAAAGCTGACAACTGGATTTGTTGATTTTGACAAAATCAAAGCAAAAATTGAGATCATTGAGTTACCTGGTATTTTTTGCATTGCTTCTCAGAGAAAGACTGTGTGGCCCAACCTGGGGTTGCATAAAATTCAACTGGTGACTGTTGAATCTTACAATCTGCAACTTTTGAGTCTTGAGTGCAAGCTGCAAGTTTCTGCTATTTGTCAGCATGGTGTTGTTGTTGTTGCTGCTGTGACCTGTTCACTGAGTTGATTCAGTCAGTGTGTAGACTGTAGTCATCCGGAATGTATAAACAGTTCAACACGAAGTCCCACTCGTCCTAAATGATCTGAAAGACCTCCTCTACTCCAATTTCTGACGTAATGGAAGAAATTAATACTTCTTTTTCACTGCTGTGCAACGAAATGTTGCCAGAACTTCCTTTGCTGCACATGTCGTCTGCTTTACACCCAACGCCCCCTAGTGGTTTGTCTAGAGAGAAGGGGACATAACCGCCTTTTGCCCCAAATCAAACTCCGAACAGCGCATACATCTGAACGACTATCGTCAGCCAGACGACAGTCGTTCAGCTGACATGCGCTGTTCGGAGTTTGAAATAACAGCTGCAGCTAATAAGAACTAAATTGGTGAAATCATTGGGAATTAAACTTCCAGAAAGACATAAATAAACTGCAAAGAGAATGTAGAATTTTACTATAATGCACAAGGGATAGCAAGGTTCTGTAAAATGATAAATAAGCTTAACAACATTGTTCAAATTTATATTGAATAACAAAGGCGAGAAAATACTCCTCATGCCTAGATACTCATCAGGCATGATCATGTCTTTAGATCAAATGCCCCAGATTTCGTTCAAATGAACAAGGCTTTAAAGTTGGCTTGGATAAAAAGATTTTTCACATGAAAGTTTTTGGAAACTAATTCTTACACGGTCTTGGATTCCTGCTATAATGGAATTACAATGTGAATACAGGGCCGGAAATAACTGGTAACCTGTTATTCAGGTAACTAGTTGCCAGAAGGTTACCCAATAACCAGACCACCTCAAATTTCACAGTAACCTGTAAATAGGTTCCCATAACCACGCCTTATTTCCAGCCCAGTGAATAAATTGAATTTACCAATTCCAGCAATATCAGCAAATCTTTGATATTTTGTTTGAAAGTTATTTCAGTTGAAGATCTACAATTATTTTTTACCAGATAGTATGTAAGGAATAATCAAAATGATTTATATGAAAAGAAATGTTTGTTCTTTAGATCATGCATGGTAACTTACCGTGAATTCTATCTTCATGCTATCGTATGAGAGGATCATTAGAAAAAACAAGACTCGACAATTGTGTAATAAATATGCCTTTCAATTTTTATTCCTTGAGAATGTTGAATTTCTCAACTTGATAATGTTTGAAAATTGCTGAAAAATAAATTGTGCTTAAAACACATATTGTGTGTGATTGCCATGTTCCCAGAGATTATAGGAAGTGAATAGAAAAAATATACAACATGCTTATCTAGGGCATATGACGAAAATGTGGTGTGAATTGTCTGCGAAAAAGGTAACGTTTGTTTTCTTTTTTATTGAATAACCATCCACATGCAAGTATCTTGGTCGTATTTAAATAAAAATTGATACACCATAAATGAAATATATCTCCCCTATCATTTAGTATTTTGTCGAAGAACAGCTGCGGTACCTGTTACTGATTGGTACCAAGTGGTCACCAATCAGTTACCAATTGGTACGTGTGTGGTACCAACCAGTTACTGATTGGTACCAAGTGGTCACCAATCAGTTACCAATGGGTACCAACCGGTTACTCATTGGTACCAAGTGGTCACCAATCAGTTACCAATGGGTACTTTTGTCGAATAAAGTGTGGTACCAACCAGTTACTGAATGGTACCAAGTGGTCACCAATGATTGGCTACCAATTGGTACCTTTCCAATAAAACATCTGTTCTACCAATCAGTTACACGAAGGTACCAAGTGGTCACCAATCAGTTGCCACTTTGTGGAACCAACCCGTGATACCAATCGGTAGCTGAACAGTACCAAGCTGTCACCAAGCAGTAACCTCACATTTCCTGTACGGTATAACCTAGTGGTTACCAATCAGTAACTGACCAGTACCCTACAAGTCAGAACTGCACGGTACTGTAAAGTTAGGATGATGGTGGCTACCAATCGGTTACCAATCAGTTACTGGTAGGTAACTGGAAAGAACCTGGCATATACTACCGTGTAGTGACTGATTGGTAACTGCACGGTACTGTTCAGTCAGGACCTAACGGTACCAAGCCTAAAATATCCGTGCAGTACCAACAAGTTACCTAGAGGGTACCAACAGGAAACTGAACGGTACCAATTGGTACAGAACTGAACGGTACTGGTTGGTGAAAGTTTGCCTGTGTACTGCATCGGTTTGCCAGAATAGATGACTATATTTCGTCTGGAGAAAAGGAAAAATAAGTGAAAACCCTTCCTCCTGCATCTTTCTTTTCTTAAAAAAAGTACCTGTGAAGCTAAATATTGATTTTGTTAAGCCCATTGGTTCGATCAGTGGTTTATACAAAAGTTTATGCAAACTTTATACTATGCATCCAAACTCCTACACCCGTAAAAAACATCTTGGTCTGGACTGTTAATGGGCTGATGGATTGTAAGGCTTCTGGTGCCTCATGTTCAAAATGGTAGTTGCATAATGCTATGAATAATCAATATTATAACTTGGAAAGCTCTATGAATATTCCATTATAGCTCTGTAAATAGTCCGGCATATATTTACGCTCACAGTTGGGAAAAATGACATCACAAAATTCCAATTGCATTGAGCAATTCCTTGAATTTAGTCTTCAACTCCAATACTGTTGTAGTATTCGTGTATTTTCCTAGCTTGAGCAAAATCAATCGATCACTCATCTGATATTGTTGAGGGAGAAGGAGACACGGTATGCTTGCTTATACCATTAGACAAGGCATTGCATATTGATGGGGCTGGCGCAAATCAGCGCAGTTATTAGGTCGTTCCAGTCCTATGAAATCTGATTATTCCTGTGTGCAAGACCTGTTAGACATAGATACATATAATAGCCCATAGGCTCTAGTTTCTTTTGTAGTTGTAAGTGGGTAATTCTACAGAAATGTAGTAAATTGGGGAATAGTTTTTACCAAATTTCAAATACAATTATCATGGTAAAATTTTGTGTCAGTGCACTCATTCTATACCCGAGATGATTACTCAGCTGGCAATTTTCTTCTTTTGTGAAATATCAAGATTTTTCTCTTTTTCGTGTGTATTTGGATATAGATATAGCTGTCTTTACCGTTACGATGACATTTCCATTGATATTTTAAAAACTTTATTCTTTAAATCTGTATGTCATTTACAGTAGTAATCATCTTAGACTAAGCCCTTTGACAATTATATTTAGCGTGTGTGGATTATATACATATAATATTTCTCAGATTTGTTCCTCCGTGATGAATCGGATGAGATCTGTAGGCCTAAACCTATAAACCTATTGTTTCACACTAACTTTGGCTTTTGTTTAAAGCCAATAAATAAATATAGTATCAAGTGTCTTTATATTTCCGACAAACAGTAACTATATGTAAATTTGTGGAACCTTGTCCTGCTTTTGTCTTTACCGTTACGCGAAATCGGGACTTCTTGTAACGGTGAAGACAGTAAAAGATGCGTAACGGTAAAGACATTTCTATCGTTAATTTCTTGTAAATGGTATCTTGCTGTTTGCAACCATTGATACTATGAATTGTATTATTGATCCTCGGATAATCTTGCCATTTCTGCATGAAACAGGTTTGCAGGTATGATATTAACATATATTATATATGAATGGTAAAGACAATTTGAGGGCATACCTGTTGGAATCCCATATAACGATTTCAGACCCTCTATCAGTACTTATGAGAAAGCTGTTTCAATCTTTATGGGATGTGAATAATAACAACCTTTATGAGTGGAAAAAAATCCCCTGTAGGCTATACTCATCTGAACAGCCAGAAACGTTTCGATCAAGCCATGATGAGGCGATGTAGAATCGGCCATATACGATTAACTCACGAAAATTCACTAAAAGAAAGAGCCAGTCTCAAGGTGTATTCCATGCCACGAAGATCTCACAGTGAAAGATATTCTTATCGACTGTATAGATTTTGAGATTGTAAGAGATTCTTTTTACCGAGCAGCTACTTTTTAGTCGGGTGAAAGAAAATTGTTTCTTAGGTTATTTGAGAGAAATCGGTTTGTTGCATAAGTTTTGAGTGAGTGAATAGGGTTTAACTTTTTCAACATTTTTGTCCGCCAGTTTGGGTGCACACTGTGCATATTATCGATTTCCTGAATTGAATTGAATTCCACCTTGTGGTTTTTCGGACTGACAGATGATGGCATGCAGTTGTCAGTGTGGTTGTTTCATATACAGGGAGCTTTTCCATGGCTTTCATGTCAGCACACCTACATGTATACCACTACCCTCAAGGAGAGCATGTCCCCACACCCAGGGCGCCGAGCCGCACACTCTATCTCTCAAATTAGCCCTCGCCCGACCCTCATATATTGTGTTTGAGCATATATATCTCCAATATATCTTTGGCAGAAGCTGAAATTTGTGTGTTGTCTGCAACATTGGGATAATATTGGAATAATTGCAACCCCAAAAGGTTTCAATTTATCAGGCACGGGCCCATGTTTTTGTATTTGGTAAATGGGTCCCTTGTCTATAGATCTTGCTTGGAATTGTTTTTCGTGCTAATCCGCTTCTGGGTGGCGCCACCTCGGGCTAAGTTAAAATTGCATCTTCAGACAATAACTTTTGAAAACCTTAAGGATTTTTTCCAAATTTGTTGTGGTGGTACCTTGCCTCAAGATCTGGCTTGAGAATGTTTTTCATGTTGATAGGGGGATCACCCGAAAGTTAAGTTAAGTGTTTCCAGACAATAACTTTTGAAAACCTGAACTGATTCATTCCAAATTTGGTGTGTAGGTACCTCGCCTCAATTTCTCGTTTGGCATTGTTTTTCATGCCGATCCACATATAGGTGGTGCCACCTGGGGGCAAATTTAATATTATTTTTCCGAACAGTAACTTTTAAATATTTGAATGAATTCTTTCCAAGTTTGGTATACATGTACCTTACCTGAAGGTTTCACTTGGTATTGTTTTTCTTGTCGATCTTCTCATAGGTGGCGCCACCTGTAGGCCGAGTTAACATTTTCTATTTCCAAAGAAAATGTTAACGTTTTACGTTTCTACTTTCTTCATAAATAATGAATGTTTCCTTTACTAAAGATGCAAAAGACATGCCTCCTCAATCGTATTCGATCGACTGTATCTAGTTTCTTCAATATCTGGCATATGCATTCCTTGTGACAAGATGTTGATTGGTATTGCGTTTCAGAAAGATTTGCCTGTAGGTGGCACCACAAGGGTTCTTTCCGTTCTTTTGTGCTGCAAGCAATAACTTTGAAACGCTTTGAAATGTCACTCGAAATTTGGTTTAAAGGCAATAACTTGAGAACTGCTCATCAAATTCTTCCCAAATTAGGCGTGCATATACAATGTACCTTGCCATGAGATGTTGCTTGGGATTGCGTTATCCATTTCTGCTCAGAAAGTGACGCCACCTGATGGCAATATCTGAAATTTGTTTTTGGCCAATAACTTGAGAACTGCATGCTCATCGAATTCTTCTCAAATTTAGCATGCATGTACCATGCCAGGAGATGTTGGATGGGATTGCCTTTCACTCACTTGCACTTATAGGTGGCGCCACCTGGAGAAGAAACCCCCAAATTTGTCTCCGGGTAATACCATGACCTAAGATGTCGCTTGAGATTGCATTTCGCCCACTTGCGCCTATAGGTGGCGCCACCAGGTGTTAAAATCAAAATTTGTTTCAGCCATTAACTTGAGAACTGCTAATCGGAATCTCCTCAAATTTAGCATGCATGTATCATGCCAGGAGATGTTGCGTGGGATTGCCTTTCGCTCACTTACTTACAGGTGGTGCCACCTGGTGACGAAATACCAGATTTGTTTCCGGGTAATAACTTGAGAACCGTGCCTACTTGTTCGCTCGGTGTCATGGTACAAAATAATTATAGGGTGCCTATAATTATTTTGTACCATGGTATAAAATCGCCAAGCCTACATAATTCGTATGTGTTGATGCCTATAAATAATATATACCCGGGTACAAAATATTTACAGGCATCCTATAATTATTTTGTACCATGGTATAAAATCGCCAAGCCTGCCATAATTTGTATCTATATAGGATGCCTGCAAATAATATATACCATGGTACAAATTAATTTAGCCGTACATCGTAAATAACTAGATGTCTTAACAAGAATATTACGTTTGACCAATGAGTAAACTAGTAACAAGCGTAGACATATGAGCACGTGAGCAAAGGAAAAGTAGATCGATTTTCGACATCGTCTCCCAGGTGATCTTCGATAGTGCGAGGCATCCTCGTTTTTTTGGAAATGTCTCGCAGAAGATTTCAAAATGAGCCTGGCCAAAGTCGATCTTACTGCCGCATAACAAACATCCAGGCATGCCATTGGTCACTGACTTTTCTGATGTGAACATCTGAGAAGGGTTGTCAATGTTATACATTGCATCATGGTTTGTTTTGGAGCAGTAAGGTTTACTCGGGCCGCGAGCAGTTGCCTGATCTCGGATTCTATTCGGAAGGGTGTTTAAGTCACGTTGTCTATTCTGTATTCTGTACTAACTGCATGCCATTAGATGGTCGATTTAGCGACCTGAGTCTCGAGGGGTCCGCCATCTTTCGTGCACATTTTCCGCCAAATCGTAAGAGAGGCAGGAGTCTAGAGCTCGACACCCACTTTGTAAAATCTCATACCATTTGTGGAAAGAACCAGAAAGCCGTATTTACGACTTACGGCTAAAATAAATATAGGCATCCTATAAATACGAATTATGGCAGGCTTGGCGATTTTATAGCATGGTACAAAATAATTATAGGCATCCTATAAATATGAATTATGGCAGGCTTGGCGATCTTATACCATGGTACAAAATAATTACAGGCATCCTATAAATACGGATTATGACAGGCTTGCCGATACACAATAATTATAGTCATCCTATAAATACGAATTATTGCAGGCTTGGGGATTTTATACCATGGTACAAAATAATTTCCGATACAGGCATCCTATAAATACGAATTATGGCAGGCTTATCGATTTTATACAATGGTACAAAATAATTATAGGCATCCAAAAAATACGAATTATGGCAGGCTTGACGACTTAAATATTTTATACCATGGTATAAAATAACGGATTGTGGCAGGAATGACCAACCATACTTGTGTTCTGAATAAGAACTCGCATTTTACTGAGATTTTCCCTATTTGGGCCGTTTATTCTATCTAACAGTCACATAGTTTATCGCTTTCCATCAGATGACTTATTAGGTCTATTACATCATTGCTCTCAGATATTTGTGTATGGTTGGTCATCCCTGTCAGAACTCGCATTTTACTGAGATTTTCCCTATTTGGGCCGTTTATTCTATCTAACAGTCACATAGTTTATCGCTTTCCATCAGATGACTTATTAGGTCTATTACATCATTGCTCTCAGATATTTGTGTATGGTTGGTCATCCCTGTCACAAGTCGTCATTTTATATCATGGTATAAAATAACATATACCATGGTACAAAATAATTATAGGATGCCTATAATTATTTTGTACCCTGGTATGAAATCACCAAGCCTATACATAATTCATATTTGTGGATGCCTATAAATAATATATACCATGTTACAAAATATTTACAGGCATCCTATAATTATTTTGTACCATGGTATGAAATCGCCAAGCCTGCCATAATTCGTATCTATAGGATGCCTGAAAAAATATATACCATGGTACAAATTATTTTAGCCGTACGTCGTAAATAACAAGATGTCTTAACAAGAATAGTATTACATTTGACCAATGAGTAAACTAGTAACAAGCGTAGAAATATGAGCACGTGGGCAAAAGGGAAGTAGAACGATTTTCGACATCTTCTCCCAGGTGATTTCTCGTTTTTTGGAAATGTCTCGCAGAAGATTTCATGCGATTAGACGGTGGATTTGGCGATCTGAGTCTCGAGGGATCCGCCATCTTCCGTGTACATTTCCCGTCAAATCGTCAGAGGAGGAGGAGCCTAAACCTCGGCACCCAATTCGTAAAATCACATATGATTGGTGGAAAGAACCAAGACGCCGTATTTACGGCTAAAAGAATTATAGGCATCCTACAAATACGAATATTGGCAGGCTTAGCTATCTTATACCATGGTATACAAAATCGTTACAGGCATCCTATAAATACGAATTATGGCAGGCTTGGCGATTTTATACCCTGGTACAAAACGATTATAAGCATCCCATCAATACGAATTATGGCAGGCTTGGCGATACACAATAATTATAGGCATCATACAAATACGAATTATGGCAGGCTTGGCGATACACAATAATTATAGGCATCATATAAATACGAATTATGGCAGGCTTGGCGATTTTATACCATGGTACAAAATAATTATAGGCATCATATAAATACGAATTATGGCAGGCTTGGTGATTTTATACCCTGGTACGAAATAATTACAGGCATCCAAAAATACGAATTATGGTAGGCTTGGCGACTTTATACCATGGTACAAAGTATTTACAGGCATCCTATAAATAGTTTATACCATGGTATAAAATGATGGATTGTGGCAGAGCTCGCATTTTACTGATATTTTTCCTATTTGGGTCGTTTCTTCTGTCTGACAGTCACATAATTTCTCGCTGTCCATCAGATGACTTATTAGGTCTGTTACATCATTGCTCTCGGATATTTTTATCTGATATACCCGCTCAAGCCGGTACTAGGGACCGTGTGGGCATATCATTCAAGATGTCCACATAAGCAGCTACAATAAAACCGTTGCTGAGATGCATATCATCACAGGGACTATTTTTGGTTCTTGTGATGTTTGTAGATATGCAGTCACAATATTGAACTGTCATATGACTCCTTTCAGTGCGCCGGCATGTTTTCCCACCACCTTTATATGTTGAGTTCAATCTGACACGGCCAAGGTAAACATTGGTGAGTTGTGTGAAAGTGGATTGTTACATCACTGGTGACCAAGAAAGGCTCAGCCCAATGGTCACTCGAACTTTTTTCATTAACCCTCTTTTTCCAACATATTCAAACATACGAAATAGCACAACGACATTTTGGAAATATATACAATACCTGCTATAGAGAATCTACATTTTGGCCTTCAACATCGTTTGCAAATACATACACAAGTTTCAAAAGGATGTGTCGTGATTTTGGTCCTCCTATAAACCAATTGTACCTGGGCTGGCTGCGTTAAGATTTGACTGAGATATAAGTTGAAATAATTCCTTGTATGCTCAATTTTTTTTACAATGTCTCTGTCGATTTAGTGCTCCCACTTTCCTGGACCAGAAAAGTCTCTCAGTAGTATATATATGTGTGAATATCTGCGTGTATGTGCGATGCGCACTCTAAGAGTTATGAACACTTTCGGTTGCTCATGCGCATACACGGGTATTGATACATACCCCTTCCGGTCCCGTTACTTCCAGTGAACAGGTTCGAACTGGGTGTTTCTGTGAATTTCGGTACGTGGTCAGTCTGTGTGTAGGGTATAAGGCAATTCTGGAAAGGGAGGGGAAGTTCTGGGTTGGGGCGGGTACAGATTGGTGGTTAAGTTGGGGCTAGTCTATGATTGGTGGGTGGAGTGTGGAACCAGTTCGAAGTAGGAAAGCTCAATATAAGGACCGGGAGTCTCTCAGGGTAATAAAAAGGACCGTTCCTTCACGCTGTAATCCTTTTTGACGAGTTCTCTTGAAGTCATCACAATGAATTCACCAAAGCTGCCGGTATACTCTAATGTCACCACCCATCCACCAAACGACAATGTGGGGACCGTTGCTTACGAGAACAATGAGACCGCCACCAGGTACCAACCCTCGATCGCCACCCCAACTTGATCCAAGCAACGACCACGACCAAGTGCTCAATATGTCCAATCTGCAATGTACCCCCTCGCTATACCACCGCTCGATGTACGAGAGGAGCCAAACACGTCGACCTATCTCCCATCACCTGGACGAAACCCAGATACTGTTTTCCTGAAGCCTGTCAATGCATTGAGCAAGCTGGTCAAGTGAAGAGACGACTGTTTATCACTTATAACATCTTCCTAAGCGATATTGTTGCCTGTTGCGTTTAATTGTTGCCTGTGTATGGTGAGATTCTGCTAGTGGACGTTTCGTCCATGAGGCTTGCCTTCTGTATAAATCAATGTGATTGTAGTTTGTGAGGTGTGGTTTCACTCGGTACAGATATGGGGTCAGTTTTTCCACGATGACTCCTGGCCCTTTCCAAGGTGAACTTAATTTCCTGTTTTTCCCTTTAACCCTGGCCGTGTCCAGCATATACACAGGGTCACCAACGTTATAGGACTTTACCAGACTCTTTAAATCGTAATCTCGCTTCATCCGAGCTTGTGTCGTCTTCAGCGTTGTCCGTGCCGTTTCATGGGCTAACCGAGTAGCTTCCTCCAACTCTGCAACATAACCGTCCAAACCTTCACTAACATCGTTCCCAGTGGGAGGGCGGAACATCAAATCAGCCGGCAAATTCACCTCACGACCCAGCATGAGCTTGTTTGGAGTGAAGCCTGTCTGTCGGTTGACTGAAGAACGTAAAGCGCTGGCTACCTGTGCTAAATTCTCATCCCAACGGTTCTGTGACTTCTCGATGTAGCAGCGGATGGCATCCATCAGGGTGCGATTGAACCGCTGAACTTGTCCATTTACAGACGGTCTATAAGGCGTCGTTCTGGCCTTGTGAATTCGCAGCAAGTCGCAGAGCGCACGGAATAGCTTGCTTTCGAAATTTCGGCCTTGATCAGTGAAGATCTGAAATGGGCATCCAAACCGGCAGAAGAATTCATTAACCGCTGCCCGAGCAGTCACTTCCGCCGTCTGAGATGGTAGGGGCACGCACTCCACCCATTTTGAGAACTGATCCACGATCATTAGTATGTATTCATGGTCCCGCTCGGTACGAGGCAATGGCCCGAGAAAATCCAGATGGACCCTTTCCATAGGTGAACCCGCATGGTACGGCGTCAGATTGAACTTGGCGTGCCGAACGGGTTTCTTGTTCCGCAGGTGGAGACAAACCTCTGGGCATCACGTGATATACCATACCAGTAATACTTTTCACGAAGCCTGGCCTTAGTACGGTCAACACCCTGATGTCCGGCTGTGGGAATGTCATGATTCAACCGACAACCTCACGCTGGAGTGACTGGGGAATGACTAAATGATCCGCTTTATCCCCTTTCTTCCTCCACAACACCCCTTGGTGGTCCAAATGAAAAATCTGCCTATTCATCCAGTAATTTTTCGCGGCGGGACTGGTTAGAAACAAGGCTCCCTCTGTGGGATGGGTACCGCTCTGCAACCAAGACAGTATGATCTGCAAATCAGGGTCCTCGCCCTGCTTCCGAAGGAGCTCTTCCGTAGTATAACTCGACAGCGAAATCCCTGCCTGGTCTTGTTCCCCAATCGCCCAAACACACACTTCCTCATCCTGGGTGATGATCAGCGATCGTACATCTTGCTTAGTAACCACTTCTATGCTGGACACCATCAGCTCAACATCATTCTGTGTATTGGGCACACACACGTTGCCGCCGGGGTCCCATGGCCGATGAATGGTCGCATCAGGATCATCAGCTGTCGACGTCAGTGAACAGCCCTGCTCCCGCTCTCCGTCGGGAGGAGCCCAGGATTCTTGGCATCGCTCAGGACGTTCAAGTCCTCCCTCTACCAGAGAAGAGCTTTCAGTCACCAGTTCTCCGCTTTTAGGGCATGGTGGCCGGACAGTCAGGGGCACCGCCTCATCAACGTCCTGTTGGAAGCTGGCCCACCCTTGATGAGCCTTCGTGCAGTATTTACAGCCTCCGCAAGGTAGGTCCTCGGGGGCCATGTCCAACGGGAAACTAGGACAGGGGAGAGGCTCTGGCACCCTGGACAGGGCATCCGCATTAGCATGATTTCGCCCAGCTCGATGATGTACCTCCATATGATACTGGCTCAGCTCTTCCATCCATCTGGCGAGTTGCCCGGTTGGCTCCTTGAAATGAAGAAGCCAAGTAAAACTACTGTGGTCAGTTCTTACCACAAACTTCCGTCCCAGAAGATAGTGTCGAAATTGTCTTGTGAACCTCACCACTGCCAGCAGCTCCTTCCGGGTAGTGCAATATTTCCTCTGTTCAGGCGTCAACGCAAAGCTCCCGTATGCCACCACTCTCTCCTTTCCCTCCTGGATTTGTATCAGCTCTGCACCAATGGCATAGTCAGACGCGTCTGTGTCCAGGACATAAGGATATGTCGAGTTTGGCAGTGCAAGTACTGGCGTCGACGTGAGAGCGACCTTAATGGCATCAAAAGCGTTCTGCTGATCGAAAGATTTCTTGCCGGTGATTTCGTACAAGGGGGTGGCCATCTTGGCGTAGTCTTTCAGGAAGGCTCGGTGATAGTTGGCAAACCCAAGAAACCTTTCCACATCCCTGGTCCCTTTAGGAATTGGCCAATCTTCGACCACTCGAGTATGTTCATTGCTCACCTCCAAGCCCGACTTGCTGACCATTCGACCGAGGAACCCAACACGCCTCTGGAACAGTTCACATTTTGCAGGCTTGGACTTCAGGTGGTACTCTCGGAAACGCCCCAGTACCCTCCGGAGGTTCTCGAGATGGCTGTCAAAGTCCATGCCCAGCACGAGGGCATCATCTAGGAACGCCAAAACTATGTTCCAATTCAAACCCCGCAGCACGAGATTCATCACGCGAGCATAGGTCGCGGGTGCATTGCATAACCCGAAACCCATCTTGGTGAATTCAAATAATCCACACTTGGTAGAAAATGCAGTCTTCTTCCTGTCAGACTCCTTGAGATTCACTTGCCAGTATGCGGAGTTTGCGTCAAGTTTGGAAAACCATTCATTCCCTGCTAGTGTGTCCAGGCATTCCTCCACCAGAGGCAGGGGGAAGACATCCTTGGTGGTAACTGCATTTAAAGCCCGATAATCTAAACACCAACGTACTCCCCCGTCACGCTTTCTGATAAGGACAGGTGCCGCCGCCCACTCCGAAACAGAGGGCTGGATCACCCCGGCATCCAACATCTTCTTTAGATGTGCCTCCTCCTCATGGACAAAACATGCTGGGGTGCGTCGCATCCGAAGCCGTACTAGGCGGGCGTCGCCAGTGTCGATAGCATGCTCAACGGTGGTGAAATTTCCCAAGTCCAAATCATCTTTGGCGAACACATCCTCATGTTCAGCGAGGAGCTCCGCCAATTTCTCCACTTTGGCAGGAGGCAGATGTACAGAAGATCTCTGTAACAAGTCCCGCAAATGTGCAGGCACTAACGGGACACAGGGTTCCTCCGGATTTTGCGTGGCGTCCGGCGTCACCACATCCTGGTAAACATGCTTGGGTTCCTCCTGGGGTACGGCAGGTTCGACCTCATCCACTTCCACCGCCTTAGCAACCACCAAATTTCGCTTCATGGTTATATAGCGATCACTCAAATTGACAAGGCACAATGTAGGCTTTGTCCCTCCAGCATGCATAGTACGCGGGACAAGGAGTTTGAGTCCGGACACCGGCTCCACCATATACCCCGACATCTGCTGACTCAGGATGCATTTCGTCCGAACTACCGAGTTTGGAGGGACGACGACTCGTTTAGAAATGGCCACACGGGCCACTCGAGGTGGTTGGCCTACTTTCCCCAGAATCATGGGAATCACCTCCTCCCCAATCTTCAGCTGTCCTTCTCGCAGATCTAGATTGGCTTGATGTCATGTCTGTAGACAGGGTCCAAGCCAAGCAGCATCTCATCTTCGATGGGAGCCACGTAAAGTCGCTCCTGGTAATCAGTGCTGCCCAATTTAATATCCACTGGCCCTATCACAAATCCTTTCATCTTCATCTCCCTACCAGCATTATGCATGGTGACCTCCTTAATGGTTGTTGGTTTAAACTTCAATGCACCGTACAATCTGTCAGAGATGATAGACACCTCTGCCGCAGTATCCACCACTGCCTGAGTAGTGTGTCCCTGAACTTGTATCGGCACCCGGAACATCGATCCCGAGCGCAGCTGGCGGATGGTGATTCCCTCATCACTAGTGCTCTCATCTGTCTCGTCCTGGCTAGTCTCCTCGTCAGGTTCTGCCATAGCTACTTTAACTTCGGGTGTCCCTTCAGCACAAGCCGCTTCCATAAAAGGGAATGAATACTGTGTGTTCCCCTCATTTCGCTCAGGTGCGTCTTTAGACGAGCCAGACGTCATCAGCATCGCACGATTTATCTCTGCTACATTCTCCAGGCCTCTCCATTCCTTGCGGGTCGAACTTAGGCCTACTTGCCCGACCCGTTCTCGTTTAACGACTGAGCCTCTGTAGAAAATGTTACCTTTTTCTCCACTGCTGGCCTGTTACCAAGAGCGTTCAATGGACATTCACGTTTAGAATGGCCGCTTGCCCCACAAAGAAAGCATGTGGAACGACTACGGGATGGTGATGGTGAGGAACTGGATGCGCGCCTATTACTTAACATGTAAGTAATCTTCCTCACCTCTGACGAAAGCGATTTCATGTCTGTAGACAGGGTTTCCATCTGCCCTTCCATCTTCTTTAAACGGGACTCGTGGTCACTAGAATACGTGGCCTTAGGCGAGGAGCTCATTGCCCTAACTCGAGCAGGACTTCCTTCCCCGTCCGAATCCGAGCTGACGTATCTAATTTTCCGACGGCTTGATCGGCCGTAAATAGCCTGGTTTGTGTGCTGAAACCACCTTATCTTGTCAATTGCATCTTCAATTCTTGCTGGGCGTGCATTACAAGCATTCTGTCCGGCCTCTTTGTCCATGCATCCCTGACAGAAACGCATCACTGCTTGCAGATACATGTGCTCGTCCGGTAAATCTCGAAAAGCGCGGGTCGCTAACGACAGAACTCTGTCCGCCCAGTCTTCTGGGGATTCATCAGCAACCTGCTTAGCTGTTTGAAACTGTATTTGAGCAGTTTCTGGCAAATCCTTAAACCCGAAGCGCTTTTCGAGTTTGCGCACCAAGTCGAAAAAATCTATGTCCCTATCCCGTTCCATGAGCATGGCATAAAACTCACTGGCCTTCCCATCCAAGCACCAACATAGCTGATCTTTGCACTGCTTGGTAGACCACATAGCTACCTCAGAGTATCGCGAGAATTTTGCATAAACGCCTGCCAGCTCGTCTTACCATCATAGTTGAGGGATTTCGGCAAGGTAGTAGGTTTCCTGGAACCTTGCTCGTGTTCATTTACCCTTGGAGTGGGTATATGCCGTGGGAAGGCAGGTGTCTCCCCGCTCTCACGGGGATATGCGGGTCGCATGTCCACGTGATACCTTGGAGGCGGTCCCGGAGCAGTATTCTGGCCTGGGCTTCGGGTCCCCCTGTCATCTGCACCCCATTGGTATGATCTTGCTCCCATACCTACCCAGCTGGAGGATAACCATGGTGGGTCTGTTCATGTTTCGGCCATTCTGGGTTATTCGAAGGGTGGGTGTACATATCATAATTTGATATTGGACCCCCATAGTCAGGATAACCCCCATACATTGGTTTTCCCTGGAGGGGTTGACGATATGCCTGTGATGGATGGTCAAGATAGTTGGCTGGTATATCCTGATCTGCTCCCTTAGCAAAAGTTCCAGCACGGCGTGGCGTTTCTGGGAAAAGTGTTTGTCCCCAGTTTCCCCGCCCCATTGGCCCACGACTCGGACTAATCTGTTTTTCGGGCGGCCCTGATAATTTGGCAGAATTAATCGCACCTCGAATCGAGTCTTGGAAAGCTTTCTCCCGTGCCTCCCCATCACCCGTATTCACCTCACCCGCATCCTTAAACTGCTGGCTTTCCTCACGAGATCTGTTGTTATCCTCGTCTGGAACACATGGAGTAAAATCTAAACATGCTAGTAATTGTGGACTGGCTCGTAAATGGGGAATGGTGGAGAATGATTCCTCTGTCAACTGTACAATTGCTTGTTGTGTCCTAGTCACACAGTTTAGCAAAGCCGAGGGGTTCCAAGCATACAGTGTGCCATATTATTATGTAATCTCCAATAAAAACTGACTTTCAAGTCCCTCGACAAAACAGTTGTGGAATAACTGATCAGGTCCCGCTCCAATTGCACGAGAGGAAATGTTGTATAGGCTGCAATAACTACGAGCATGAATTAGATCCTCCACGACTGAATGCAGGAGAACACCAAGGAATATGTGAGATGAACCTGGTAAAATGTCTTGCAATATCACAGTCGAACAACCTATGCAATTTCAGTATTGCAAAATTTCCACTACGCAATTTATATATCAATTGCCCGAAAATAATGACAAAGTGAAATTCAGTTTGGCAATCCAGTTGTTCCCAATGGTCCACCATACAATAACATTACATGTATGAACAGTTCATGAACAAATTAGAACGGCAAAATTACACTAACACAACGTGTAATGTCGCCTGACAAACACGCAAATTTACTCAACTAAATTCCCGTAATTAATCCCCGGGAAAAAACAATTCCTGGAGAGAACATAAATAAAACCAAAAGATTTTTATCCTGCAAATCCTCACGGGAGAAGACAAACAAAAATGCATACAATTTGCCCGCTCTCAACGGATTGAAAACGGTACAGGAACTTCCCGCTCTCGACGGCTCGAAAACGGGACAGAAATCTTCCGCTCTCGACGGGTCGACAACGAAAGTAAAACCACGTGGAACACCCGCCAAAACCGGGTGGTCGTCTTTTGCGACTTATAACTAAATCAATGTTGATCCAAGTAACCTTGCTTCGATGTCGAATGCAAGGTAACAATCTCTATTTACTAATTTCAAACACACCTTGACTTGACAGCACTCTACTGGGACAAAACGAGTCCACAATTTGTCTGTAATTTTCTCCGACAAAATTTGTAAACAACAATGGCGGAAATGTCACTCTGCACACAAAATCCAGAAAAACTGCACAAATTCCGTACAGAATCGTTGTCTCGCAGCGCCAATGTCAGAACCAGGAAACTTAAGCGCCATGCTTTCATGGGACATTTACCTCCCATACTGAACCGGGAACCAGCAGAGAGGTTGGAGGATCCAGAAACCCACTGTCAGCGCTGGGCAGCCCTGAAATGCCTGGCCACCTGGATCCTGGGACCCAGGGGATCATTGCAAGGGCTGGTAGACATGGTGAATGCGGTAAATGCGATCCCTCCAGAGTCGCGCATCCTGCAATCATCGCAGCAGGCGATGGCCAAACTACTGCAGGAGCGTGGGGAACCTGTCCCCGACACTTTCCAGCTACGACCCATCAACTCGACCGCGGTACTAATCCACTGGCGAGTACTACTGATATTGGTCGGGTATCTCACCCCGTGCCAGCGGACACGTTTTCACAGACTGTTTGAGGCTACGGAACTGGGGGCAGAGGGCACGCACGATGGCGGTCGTGCCTGCTAGAAGGGCAGACGTACTACCCATTGAGCGGGTAAGTTCCAGACCCGTTGGGAGCGGGTTTACTCTCCTACCTAATGGGGAGGCTTGGGAAAACGGGGGGGGGGAGTGTAGTAATCGGACATTTCCGCCCTATTCCGGGTTCCCCCCGTGGGGAGCCTCGTGGTAAGCCTCGATGTGAAAACGGCGCCTTTGGACGAAGATCGAGCAAGAAGAAATACATATTCACAGATCGATCCGAGTTGGAAGACTTATTCGGTGTTTATTACACATTGCCTGACGGTGAATCGGTGATCAACCGCTTCCGGAGCCAGGTAAGGGTAGATTTACTACAGTACTAATATTTTCGCCTTTGGGCTTGTTTCGTCTATCTAACGGTTACATAGTTCATCACTTTCCATCAGATGACCTGATAGAGCTATTACATCATTGTTCTTGGATATTTATATTTAATATCCCTCAGCGGGTTATAGGGACCATGTGGTCATGCCAGTCATGTCCAAATGAACAGCTACAATAGAAGCATCGCGGAGATAAAAATCATCGTAGGGATCATTTTCGGTTCTTGTGATGTTTTTAGATATGCAGTCATAATATTGACCTGTGGGGTCATATGAATTCTTTTCAGTATGTCGGCATCTTCTCTCGCCACCTTTATATCTTGCTTTCAATATGGTCTACAACGGGATCTGTTTGATGCATATCCGATGTTGAAGGCATGACCTGGGCAGTCGAATGTGGCGATGAACGACGGCGACACCGATTCTACCCCTTACAGCCTGGCGTGTGCTCCAGACCATGGTCCTTACTGTACCAAACGTACAGTGCCACTAACCTGGGTCATTTGACAGTCTGAATTACACCGTCATGGAATCTGTGGGATGTAATTGCAAGCGTTTGGTCCGTCATTCATAATTCAGCCGCCGTCCATTAAAGAATATCCGCGTCCAAGACGTATTCCATATTCCATATAACAGCATTAGCACCAAATACAAAAAGACAATCATTGTATACATAAACATAGGCTAGTTTCCTTCAAGAGAGAATGTCAACAGTTTTCAATGATGCTGGCAAGACATCATGATGTTCCAAAATATCAAACCCGTATCGCTGATCAGTATTCTTAATCCATATGATATTCGCGGTAAAGTCGTCATCTACAGAATGATGTATCCCAGTCACGCTTTGATTGTGGCTGTTCATATGAGCACCATGAGGATCTTGAAATACATGGGTTCATACGGCCCCTAGCCCCTAAAACCCTCACTATCTCAAGCAGACGAAAGTAGTATAAAGAGGATAAATTGACAGCCATTGACCCAAAAAATTTGCATATGACCTCTGTGAAGTTACTTCCTTTTAAGTCCTTTGAACTTTGACCGTGCGCATGCGCACAGAATCGGTTAAAATGGAGCACAGGGTCGAAGGTCACTTCCAATCACGTAACCGGAACCGGAAGTGATGTCACAGGGGTCATATGCAAATTGTTGAGGTCAATGGTGTTCAATTTACTCATTCGGATCACGAAACCTGGCTCTTAATACGAGGGTCAACGAGCGTGTGCCATATGTTTCGCACGTCATTCTCCGTTTGACTGGAACCGGAAGTGACATCACAGAGGTCATATACAAATTTTTCAGGTAAATGTGACCGAATTTGCT
This sequence comes from Hanleya hanleyi, assembly GCA_036873755.1. Lineage (NCBI taxonomy): Eukaryota > Metazoa > Mollusca > Polyplacophora > Lepidopleurida > Hanleyidae > Hanleya > Hanleya hanleyi. The sequence goes on from JAVTVY010000595.1 coordinate 25,489, forward strand.
CTTTCAAAGGACCATGAGACGTCTACGGGCTCTTTCGGAACCTGGGGCATTTCCATAAACTGGTTAACTACGGTATACAGTAGAACCAAATCACAATGTTGCAGGACAAACAGATTTTATTTTCATAACAGAGAACACACGATATATATACAACAGTTATTACCTCTTTTTATAACATCAACGACAGAAATCCAGTGGAGTATCTGTGGTGTAAGTTCATTTTTACTTTAGCATTTTTTAGGGTATACATCCCTTTAAATATCTAGATACGTCGTGGTCACACCATCTGGGAAAACTTCAACGCTTGGGGTAGAAGAATGCGAAGGCGTCCGGCTGCCGGGCGTAGGACGAGACGAACTCCCTTGTTGGTTCCACTGGCACTGGTCTGGCTTTGTAGTACATCGATATACAGGGCTCGGAGCTTGGCGTTTAGGCCCAGCAAGAGTTATCTGCTCTTGAATCCGACTTTATATATGTCCTTCATTTACTGCAATGTTAATCTCTCGGAATGCACGTTATCAAGCATCGTACCCGACAATATCGCCAGCTGTATGTCCAGCATAAATGGCAAACCTTCATTTCTCCACATGTTCTTTACCGAGATCCAGAGGGCCTACAGACATGCGAATTGCACCAAATGAGTCGCCTGGACCCAGGCGTCCCTCGGGTAATGTGAGGTGAAGGTATGCGGCTACGCATTGTGCTTAGCAAGAAGTTCTCTTTCGCAAAGAATGGTTGTTCTAAAAAGGGACTTTCGATGATTTCAGAGTATCTTCTCACTGTGTAGGGAGAATCCATTGGGGGCATGGACCCACGTATTGCCCGGTTGATGTCGAGTAGTACCGGTACTCTGACAGGAGACTGTTGGTCTGGTCTCTCCCCCGCAGTCCAGGTAAACGGTCTTCACTCTTTCCGGGTTATACATGCCCATCATCCGTGTTGCCCCATCTCAGCTTTCTATCATTATCACCTCTGGGCATTGCATTGGTGGTCGGACAACCGCCTTGGACATTCTCGTCGTCTTCCTGATCACTTTCAACGAATGGTCGAAGCCAGAATAATGCTCTCATTCACTTCCGATCAGGGTGTTGATGTGATCCGTATTAAAAATTAATCATTTTTACATTTACGTTGATAATGATAAGACATACAATGCACTACTCTTAACATGTATACCTAACCAAGGGCAGGTAATTCTGTATACGGCCAAATAGCATATATAAAAGGCCAATACTATTGGGTGCGAGAGGCGTGGTGGGTGAACACATCCCGGGAGAATACCCCTCGAAAGATAGTGTCCCTGGGTCATTCTCCAGCACGGTAGTAATCTGGTCTGTATCCATGTTAGGTGCCGAAATCACACAGGACTTTTCGCGCCTTGCTCACTTGAATGATTTTGTCAAAGTCGGCGTAGCAAATCACATTAATGGTGCTCCGGAGGGCTCGTGGAAAGTGGATTTCCAATCGTAAGTTTTCTTGCCTGGCGAGGTTCAGCTGATGGTCGTTCTCTAAGGTGGGGATCAGATCGAAACAGAACAACGTGTATCCGTTAGCGTAGTCCTCCCGACTGATCCTATTGCCTTCATCCTGGTTGATTTGACCGATGGCTGTAAACAGGTTCTGATAGGCTCGAATAAAATTCTCGCACCCAAAGTTCGGTGTTAAGGCTGTGGCCTGGTGGCCGTCCACATGTTAAGGCTGTGACCTGGTGTCCGTTCACATGCAAGGCCACAAAACTGATGCCGAAATGTTTGAAGTCAAACGGGTTTTCCGGGTAGGCTCCGCTGAAACTGGTATTCTCCACACAGACCAGGATCAATCGCTTGAGCAGTTCCCCCAGGAACAAGTTTTCTTTGTTGGCGCTCCTATTTCCGGCAGGCACAGAGAACACTTTGGTTTGCACACGTCGGATATGGTACTGGGCTGGTTTTGAGGTGCCCCAATTAAACGGTTGGATTCGGTTTCACTTTCCGGGCATACAGGACTGCGCCTTGGATGATGATCGTATAGTCAGCTACATGCCCCTCAGCGTCAGTGGCCATCAAGTCGAAGGTCGGGGGCGCCCGTATCAGTCAAATTTGGGATCGATCGAATTCCGTTCGCGGTGAAACCCTTCCGTTTGTTCCATCCCGTATTGCCGTTCTCCGTGCTCATGTGCACGGGTGTGTCCCGGTAGAATAAAGGGGCTGTCAACTGAGATGTTTTAGCCTCTTGCCCATACGACAACAGCGCTTCGATTTAGGCTCGATATGGGTACGTGTTGGACGAGTCACTGATGAGTTTGTCGCTGTGAAAAATATCCACCTGTTGAAACATAGAGTGCAGCTAGAGATTTGTCATGCACACCGGTGCACGGTCGATGATTCTGGAGCCATCCCAATTGAGGATGTTGGCTTTCACATACAAGTACATAGGGGCTAAAGCCAAATGGGCCGTATATGTATTGCTGATGGTGAACTCGATGGGACCTGTTTCATTGATGCTGGAGAGCGGGAGATGCTCCACCCATTTCCCTTGGTCTGTGTAGGTGGGACGGTCCACAAATCAAATTCACTGTTGGTGCAGATTTTGACCTGTCAAATATTCTCTTCCCGGCAAGATCAACTCTGTAGTTGCGCGTAGTCCCGGTCAGTCAGCAAATATTATATGCCCGTTTGGAAGAATGGTGACGTCCAACAGGATTGTATTATAGATATCAGTTAGTAAAAAAAGAAGAACAATTATCATGCTGTCAAAAACGGGCGACTTTTCTTACTAAGAAATAATGGAGGGGCCACTTTGTGCGAAACCGTGACAAGTGTGGACTGAACCCTTAATGGCCAGGATGTTTTTCCAAAATTTCTCTACTCACGGCTATGCGAATCTGGGAATGTTTGCAAGTTTTGCGGTATGCGACACTCGTTTGTGATTGGCAGTTTTATGGGATATCCCGTCAATCGCTTTCCCCCTATCCCATCTTTGTTTTGGCGAATTTTGGTCACAGATCAGGAATTTAGAAGCTCAATAAGAATATCATAGAGTTACGCTTTGACCGTGATATTCAAACACATGTGCAACGATCAGGAATGTTGAGAACCAAAACAAATGCGAAAATAGCTGAAATTCGAGCCAAAGTATCAATAATTTTGCATTCCGACTTTTCCAGAAGATTTGGGATTGGGAGTACAAACTTCGAGAAAAGAATGGTCGAAGCCAGAATAATGCTCTCATTCACTTCCGATCAGGATGTTGATGTGATCCGTATTAAAAATTAATCATTTTTACATTTACGTTGATAATGATAAGACATACAATGCACTACTCTTAACATATATACCTAACCAAGGGCAGGTAATTCTGTATACGGCCAAATAGCATATATAAAAGGCCAATACTATTATACCATGCAGCATCCAAAAAATAGAAACATTGCTGACAAAGATAAATGGAATTTATGATCCTGTGCAATATAAGATCAATATAAGGTTTAAATAGGCGCTTCTAACGAGTGTAGTGAAGGAGAAAATACACGATTAGGCCTACTGGTGTATTATGACCGCCCAATGGAGCCTACATTAAGGGTGCATTGCACACCTAAATTATGTGCGGCTAAAAATAGGCATGGGTTCGACTCTTCGACCATAAATAGTTGTAACATCTTCAACAAGAACCCTATAAAAGTATATATTTTCTGAATGGGCATACTAGTGCCATTATTTCAGGAGACAAGTTGAGCTATAGAATTGAAAAGGAAAGACGCGTAATCCTCGTTAAACGTCCTTCAACTTTTCTGGAAAACTCCATAAAATGTATGAAAATGTGTCAGTTTCAATCCACCACCCAGAGAAAACGTATGGAATGACTTTCTTTTTATGCATCTGAACTTGTTCCCCGCCCAACTGGCATTTTGAAAAGGCGAAAACAGGGGGTCGACCTACACTATTTTTGTAGAATTGTATCGCCATAAAGGAATCATCATTTTCGCGCCCAGAAAAAGTGTGGATTTTGACCTGTCAAATATTCTCTTCCCGGCAAGATCAACTCTGTAGTGGCGCGTATGACCGGTCGGCCAGCAAATGTATGCTCGTTTGAAGGAATGGTTACGCCCAACAGGATGGTATAATAGATATCCGTTAGTAAAAGGGAAGAAGAATTATCATGCTGTCAGACGGGCGACCTTCCTTATTATGAAATTAGGGAGGGGCCACTTTGTGCGAAACCGTGGCAAGTGTGGACTGCACTTCCAGCCCGTTGGATGTGAGTACCTACAAAGACAGGAAGACCACCACCGACCTGTTGGGTATAGTAGTCCGTATAGCTGTGTGCATCACACTAGTAAGGTACCTTCATTTTACAAAGTTGGGAGAGCGTACTTGTCGAAAATGAAGTGTGATCACCACTTTCCCAATTAGAATGCCAGAGGTTGTCTGGTGTCATCCCTTATATCGATGGTGATGGTACTGATGTCAGTTTGCCGCTCCGGTACATAGAGTACGTGGTTGTAGCCTTGTGTGATCTGATCTCATTAGTCCTCTTGCACTGGGCAAACACGGAGAAGGGGCGCATCGATATCGCCGACAATGTGACCATCCTCCACATCCGAATATACATATAGTCCATACAAGTCAGCCTTGGGTCGGACATAGTTATCCGTTTCTATTGCACACAACCCCTTCAACGTCTTGCTGAAACGTACTTGCACATTGTTCTGATCAGAAACTTGTGGTTTCACTCGTGGTAATCCATTTGGATTATGTTCGCAAACGGGAAGTTATTGATTCCTCCAGGCTCAAGCTGAGGTTACGCAATGAATATTTTGGGTGTATAGTACTGGCGTTCGAGAAGAGTGAAGTTATAGGTGTTGTCTTCGTACACGACTGCGTACCACACCCTATCATGTTGCACGTTATACCACGTGTACGGGTATTGGATATCCACTGGGCCACACTGCCAACGTCCGGGGAGACGTTAGGAATGTGGCAGCTGCGTGACATAATGGACCAAGCTGCTGTTGGGAAATACCCGCAGCCGAGTTATTCCTGGGTAGTGTGAGGTAAAACATGACGACCGAGTTTTCCTGCTGACGCTGTTGGCTTTAATAGTGTTCCCAGGCCTTAGGAGCTTGTTCCCGGCGTCGTGATCGTCGCGGTGACTTGCTACGTGTCACGTGGGTTCGCATACTTTAGTAACGCCGAAGATGAATTTGAAGTCGACTTGATGCCGCCGCGGTCTTCTACATGGTGCTTTATGGAGCCGCCGGGCATCGACGACGTTTTCGAAGACAGGGCCCGTATGTTCGTGGACGCCACTATGACAGACGAGAGAGCAGCAAGGCTCCTCAGGGCCCTACATGGGGATGAATATATCATGAGGATAAAGTTCCTGCGTCGTCTAGATGAGGTGCGGTGGGTCGTGGAAGACAAGTTCGACCCAGTGAGGACGGAGAGAAAGAAGGGACAGGATGTGGTCGTGCTCACCCGAGTCACTGCGCCCGGTGTTCTGACCGGCATCGACAAGGTCTACTACAATAATGCCTACCCTGTCACTGCAGTCGTTTACGGCCTCTATCCGCTCAGAGAGCCAGACCCTGCTAGTTTGGCCCCGATGAGAGATGGCGACCTCAACTGCGTTGCACAAAGAGTGGTGGAGCATTTCGAAGGTGCCTTCAGGGGCCAGGGCCTTACCCCCACGAGAAGGCGGAAAATACAGGAGTGGGAGGAGATGGTCCATGACAGAGGCGCCACGGTCAATGACGTTGCAGGTCTTGAGAAGGTCCTCAAGCGTGCAATTATACTGCGGGACATTGCCGGCGAGGACGTCTACAACAGCGGAAAATGTGGTAGAGGTCGCCATCGACCAATAGAACTTATCTGCCACAACGGCCACGCCTGGTCCAAAGACCTGCACTTTCCCGCTTCCAGGCAGGTCTACATCTACGAGGGCGACGTCTGGGAAGCAATCAGAGAGGCCACTCAGGATGAGCCACTAGCTGTCTGGCTTCTCGGCGGTGGAGATAAACAGCTCAACGTCGACCAGTTTGTGCTCCAAGACGGTCGCACCTTCAGGACGCAGGAGGCCCACCGAAAACTCCAAGAAGCCTGTGCCATATTGGGAGACGAGGCCCTGGCCGACCGGGCCTTCGGCGTGAACCACGCAGCCAGCATCGTGGCAAAAGAGCACAACGGCTGGAAGCCGACCCCGTCCGGCCTCCTCGACGACATCCAGAAGGCCTGTGTGGAAGACGGCCATGGCGGGCTCTGGAATGCAATGGACTACGATACGAGGGACATCGTCAGCATTGACATGAAAGCCTGTTACCCCGCCAGCTTCCGAGGGAAAGGTGAGGCTAAGCCATATTTCGAGCGGTTTGGGCACCCCACCCACCGCATGACCCGTGTTTCGATCAACGGCCCCCTTCCTCAGGATATCGGCACCGGCTTTGCCGAGGTCCAGGAATGGGAGTTCGAAGAAAAGTCCACCCCGTCATCCCTGCCTGGTTCGGAAGGCATTTCGCAGAGCAGGGCTGGGCCCCAACGCCCCTGCTTGCCTTTCTTACAGAGTCTGGTCTCCTGAAAAACCTCAAGGTCTGTGAAGCCATTATCACATTCAAGAAACAAACTGAGGTCTGGCTTCCAGAGGACCGCGACCTGGGCTGCGGCCTCATCGGAAAGTTCACACAGGGCAGCAAAGCCGATGGCAAAAGACTAACCCGGAGGCTTGTGACCGACCAGGGAGAGCTGGATTTCCTCGTGAGAGACACCCGCCGAAGCGGCACCCTGGTTGGCGCGCCCAAAAGATGCCCATTAGGCCACATACTAACATATTACGACGGTTCGCAGCCCCAGTACACCCACCTGAGGGCCAGCATGCTTGCCTACGCCCATATAAACCTCGTTGCCATGCTGCAGCGTTTCGAGCCCGAGGAGGCTGTCCGAGTGGCCACCGACAGCCTCTATGTCCAGAAGACCGCGTTGCACAAGCTCGGGGGTGTCGAGGCTTACGTAGCCCCTATATTGTGCGACTGTGGAGAGGAATTGTGCGTGAGCTGCCTGCTCAATCAGCCATTCCTTCCTTCAGTATCCCCAGCCCAGTGGCGCGACAAGGGTGAGCAGCTGTACATGCCATAGGAACACGCTGCATACCTCCCCAAGATAGAGTATAAAAGGCAACAGAAAAACCTCCCACCCAGCACCGCGCCACACTACGATGACCCCTTGACTCGACACCGGCTGAGCTACCTCAACGGCGGAGGGGGTAGCGGGAAAACCACGAGAGCTATCGAGCTCTTCCGGGCGAGAGACCCACTGGTGTTCACCCCGACCCACCGCCT